>CM042689.1:186106888-186411499 GCA_023614405.1 Avena insularis | reverse complement strand
GATGTTTGGAAATGGTTAGAATGATGAAAAGATTACACTGTGAGTGGCATTTGTTTATAGTACTATTTAACCATTTCGGCTCATCGAACTTGTAACTAGGGCGTAATTCAAGAGGTAATTCTGAGAAGAGTACTTTGTTTTATTCGATGAGGTTTGATTTCAAACTTAGGCACCATCAAAGTTGAACAAAGTTTCCGTAAAATATAAATAAAACCAATATTTATGCCTATTATTATATATCACATAAGGGCTTGGTTTTTGTTTTTATTTCATTTGACCAAAGTGTTTTGAATAAGCGGTGGTGACACATTTGAGTGCAAGGTTTGCGGTGTAAAACCTAGAAGATTTGAATTCAAACTCATTTTGGTTTGAAGTTGAAATCAATTCAGAGAAAATCAAAAGCAGAAAAAGAAAGGAGAAAAGAAATAGAAAAAAGGCCAGCGCCACCTATCGCCCAACTAGAATCCAATGATGGCCCACGGGGTTCTCCCTCTCTCTCACTCATGACAGGCCACAGTCACTGAACGCCTGCGACCCCACCCCCTCTACTGTTTCATTTGTTGTGGACCTCGCCCGGCTCATCCTCATCTTCTAAATGGCGCCCACGACCACGTCGCGGCGTTTCTGCGCCCTTCCTTTGCCGGCGTTGATTCCACCGGCTTAAATTCCCTTGATCTGCAGCGCGATCTTGCTTCCCTTTCTGGCTATAAGACCACCTTCCCCTCGCGGCCATTTCCCCCAACAAAGCCCAGAGACCAGATCGCCCCAGTGCGCCCTTGATCATCCTCGCACCGCTTGTGAGACCCAGGCTCACTCGGCCCGATCCGGTGAGCCTGTGTGCCCCTCTCCCTCTAGTTCATCTGAGCGCTCCCCAACTTCCTTGCACACCTTCTAACCCCTTGGTTAGTCCTATACTTACCCCGAATTAGTCGGCTTAAATCAGCCGGCGCAAACTCCGGCTGACATCCTCGACTCCGTGATCAAATTCGGTGAGCCTTGTTCCCCTACCGCGTAAGATCACGCGAACACGTTACGCCCGTAGTCTTGTGCGTCTCGATGTCATTGTTACGTCTTAGGAAGTGACGAGGCGTCGCCCGATATAAATATCCCCAAAACTGACGTGGCGGCCTAAACGATCCCATGCGGCGGGTAATAAAATGCGCCTGCGAGCACTTCGCCCGAGTTGAACATCAATAACCCTTGCAGTTACGGTAACACCTCGAAAGCGACCCAAAACCTTTTGTGGCGCTTACACCTTGCCGTGGCGAAGCCTTCCGCCCGCCGCCGATATACACCGCCCGGCGCCCGCCGGCTATGACCGTTTAATCTGATGTATTATATCGATTGAATTACGCTCCTAGTTACAAGCACAGATGGCGAGAAATAGTTGAAATAATGCGATGGGGCTAAATGCCACTCCAGTGAACCTTTCGGCCGTCCCAACCGTTTCTAAACATCGGAACAAGAAGCAGGCGGCGTAATCGGCGGCCCGAAGGGATCAACTTCTTCCTGAAATGAGTATGTATGCAAGCCACCATACAACGGTACCTTGAGCCATTCGTAAAAGAAATATATATAGCAACACCATGCAGCGAGATCCAAATATCTAGATAGATATAATAGTTTAGGATATCTCCTGCATTATGAACATCGAGTATCGGTAGGCGGGAAGACCGCAAAAATCAGGAATAGGATAAGAAACAAAATCGGCATAAGATGCCCGTAGAAAATAAACACATCTATTGAGATCACACGGATCCCGTTCCGAATCTCTCTGCCGAATGATCGTTGCCCTGGCGTCGAGTCTCTTCCACCCGGTATCCATCTTGCGGTGTACTGTTCATGAACCAATAATTTATCGTGTAGACCTAGAAAATTTTTCGGCCAAAATCTTTATGCCTCTAAAAAGGGACACAACTTTGGGTAGCGCGAATTGCAGCAAAGATAAACCCAGCAATTCTATGAATGCTAAGCTAACCATCACTTTAACAGGAGGCAAACGGATGGTAAAGATAAGAACAACGGTTATAACGGTTATAACGGTAATATCCGAGATCATCCTCCTCCTCGCTTACCCAAGCGAGGAAGCGGAATGACAACCCCCATCCGTTGGCGGTTTATTATACATTCCATAGTGTTGCATATTTACTGATCGGCGTTGCCAAGTAGGATTAAAGCGGTACTTGGGTATGCTTGTCTATGATCGGCGTATCCGTGTTATAACCGTGGACACGGCTTCAAAGTTTACCTAACGGTGCACAAATAGCAACACACCATTATGCCTCGGAAAAACCAAATCAAAAACCCAGCGAGGCGATCCGCAGCCAAAGGCGATCTGATTCAGAAATATTTCAGGGCCACCCATTAAGCTACCTTAGCGAAGTTGGCCAGAAGCTCACGAGCCGGACTCAAGGTTTGTGTGGCCAGGCTGTAAGCAGCAGGAGCAAAGTGTGGCTGGGCTTGTCGATGCAATGACAGGTGCGACCTAAGCGATCTGATGTCACCTTGATGCCTACATGATTTAGAGATAAACCGATGAAAGCATAGCATAAGTACAAGATGATAAATAAAACCCCAAACTAGTTTGTAGCCCCAAGAAATAAGAATGAATCAAGCTCACGGCTCGGGGGTTCATAAGCCTCCCGGGATGTGGATGACCTGCCTTGAATATTCAGGAACAGAATCAAGTACTCGGGGTCCCTCGGGACACAAGTGAGCCTGAAAACCAAATAGCGAATATGGCTCACCGATGCCACTTTCATTGAATTATCCATTACTACTGAGGTTAAGTTGTTTAGGTACCTCGTTTTCCATCAGGACACTCACTACCCTACACATGCTGTTCTCGACTACATGGCTCAAACAACTCCTGTAGTAATGGCTCATGGGATGGAAGAAAAGCTTGGTGGGGTTTAAAGTAAAGGCTATGCAATACTTGGGATTGATTAATGCATTGTGACTTCGATGATCAGAAATAAGATAGAGGCAGTAGGTACTATATGTATGCAAGCATGTGGTAGTACTTGCACAGCAGCTCAATTGAAGCAAGAGAAGGATCTGGGTAGTGCTCACAGGTATCTTGATATATCCCACCTTTCAAAGCGTCTATTAGGAAAAGAACCAAACAAACAAGGGCCAACATAAATAAAGTGCACAAGCATATGAATTAAATCACGACAAGCAAACAATCATACCATGATGAATGATGCACAATTTGCATAGCAATAGTAGCATGGCATGGGTGAGGTGTGGAATACATTAATAAAGCATTTTATTGAGTTTTGGCCCCATTTTAACCTCATAATAGTTGCTGTATCCTTTATATTTATATGATGCATGCTGCAAAACTGATGATGGAATGCATAAACAGAAGGCTCTCGTCGAGCTAATCATTTTAGACATATTATTTGTTAAATTTGGAGTTATAAAACAAAAGTTATTAATTAATTAAGATAAAAGGGCATTTTAATGTAATTTTAATCAACTTGGAATTTTAAATGTTCAAAATATATTTTGAAGGCCATATTTGAATTCCTCATATTTTTCTGAGTTTAAAACATATATTATTTGTTTAATTTGGATTTATAATTTAAAAGTTATTATAAAACAGATTTGAATTTTGAATTTGAAATAATTTGGAAAAGATTTGAATTAAAAGCAAGCGAAACTTTTGTTACTCGAGGGCTAGCCACACCCAGGCGGTTGGGCCACGATGCTGGTCGTGTGGCAGGCGGGATTCTGCAGGCTTTACACTGCAAGCGGTGTCGGCTCGAAGGCGGCGTGCGGGCGAGGTTGGCGGGGCCACACGCGACCAAGCCGAGGCGTGACCGTGGGCGATCCCGAGGCGGGAGGTCTGTCGTGCTGGAAAATAACTGCCAAGGGTTCCTTGCAAAAGAAACACCGAGGCCAGCAGTGGGCACTAGGGAGCTCGGGTTGGCGGGAAAAAACTACGGGGTTTTACGGAAGCGTCATGCCGGCTGTCACTACTGCGCCGTCTGCAAGAAACGAGGGGAGCAGGCGGAGTTTCGACAGCGATGGCGACTAAGCGGCGGCGTATATCTCGCCACGGCGCAAAAAAAATCGTGGGGGACGCCGGGCTACAAGTTTTAGATGCGAGGGGCGACTACTGAGGTGTGTGGCATGGCCTTGAGGGCGGCGAGAACATGGCGGTCGGTGCGGGCGTGAATGGGTGCTATGCGGCGGAAGTGAATGAATGACGAAAGCGGCGACGTCACCGGAGGGTACTCGATGAAACTATGCGAAAACCTGACGACGGCAATGAGGCGAAGCGGAGGTGTCGAGGAGGTTGGCCAGCTCACCGTGAGGTGGTAGGCGTTGTTGGATCGGGTCGGCGGTGGATCGGCAGCGAAGCGCCCAAGAACTGAGGTTTCAGGCGATGGCGGTGTGCAGAGTACAGGCCTCCTCCTCCTCGGCGTCGTGCTCCGGCAGCAAGGCCTCCTCGGTCTACCGAGCCTCCTCCACGGCGTGCTTGTGGCCGAACGGCAGTAGCGAGGGTGAGCAGTGGCAGCGAGGGAGGTGGCGTCGGTGGAGAGGAAGGAGAGAGATGATGCAGGCGTTGGGGCTGGATCATTGAGGCGAGAAGGTGTGGGGTGGTGGATAAAAGCATAGAGAGGGAGGTGCCGTGTGTGGGCGGTGGGTTAAAGGTGGCTCGACCACCTTTTTCCCTCCTTCCTCTCCTCACGTGCTTTCGATCGGGCGGGCGGCAGGCGGTGGGGCTTCTAGGTGGGGTAGGGCAGGCCGGGGCTCGGGGTGGGGCACACCATGCAGAGAGAGGAGAAAGGAGGAGAGGAGAGGCTCGGCTGAGTTGGAGCTAGGGTTGGGAGGAGCCTCGGGTTAGGGTTTAGTGTGGGAAGGGGTAGCTAGGTGGGGCCGAGGAGAGGGGGTGGCCAGGTGGGGCGGGGAGAGGGCTTCGACATAGATGAAGAGGAGAGGGTGAGGTAGGTTTAGGGTTAGATGAGGGGTGTGGTTAGAGGGTGGCAAAGAGAGGAGAGATGAGTGTATGGTTTAGGTTTAGAGAGAGATAGATGGAGTGGTTTCTTTTGACTAGATCAAGCATGATCAACACAAGCTCAAACAAGATAGCCAAAGAGAGAAGAGAAGGAAAGGTGGTGATGGGGTGGATAGAGATGGTGATGAGGTTTAAGCAAGATCAAAATAGATCAAGCCCAAAAGAGGATAGAGATAGAGATGAACCACTCAAGAATCAAATAAAATCAAATGACAAGCAAAATTGGTACTTGCATGGGCCATGCATAATAATTAATTCCATGCTTATTTTGTGAAAACAAGGTTATTTACATGGCATTATTCTTATGCATTCAAAAATGTAGAGTAAGGCCTAAGCAAAAGAATTTAAAAGAAAGTCCCAAGTGGAGTAGATGGAGATGGTCACATTTGATTATAATTGGGACTTGCTAGTGTGTATGGGCCACTAGATGCTTAATAGTCCCAAAAATATTCCAACATGAGCATAATCCATGTTAATCCATATGGAAGCTAGGAAAAAGGGTTCCACTCACAAGGCGTGCAAAGGTGGCCATGTGGCTCTCATATATCAATGATGTGAAAACAACATGATGCCAAGATGAGAGCATGTGGAAAGAATTGGATCCATCCCAACCCACATGAGCTAGAGGTAAAACCAATAAGTGCCAAGCTCATATTTAGTTGGATGGTGGAATTATAAGGTGGTGAAAGAAAGGTGGTGGAGTTAATAGAGATATGCCCCAACTCAACTTGGGCATTAAACAATATATCAAGAACCAAATACAATATGAAGAGGCAAATACAATTAACAATGCATATGAGATAAGAACCAAACAAAAGGGATTTATATGATGCTCAAATGCAAGGTGGCATGATGACATGAGCATGATATAATTATGATGCAACAATTATATATATGAAGTAGCCATTATATAGACTAGGCTAGTAGCATTGCAATTGTTAGACAATTGGGATGCTACACGAGCTAGAATTGGATGGATCCGGTAGCGTGAAATTAGATCCTTATCGAAGCGTTATGAGTAGATCTGGGCGTGCTGAGTTAAGTAGATCGAGCAGCTCACGGAGCGATCTTGAAAGCCCGAACGGTCTGCCTTGATCGAGCGTGGCAGCGTGGCCAGAATTAGATTTAAAACATAATTTGAATCTATTAGTTGTTTGAATTTGTTTTAGCTATAACTTTTGATTCCCACGTTAGAATTTGACAAATTTTATATCATTGGAATCAGGAGAGAAGCCCTTTCTAATTATGCAATGTGTTTAATGTTTTGCTTCTGTTAAAATGGGTTAAATTACAGAAACATGTATAGGGCTAATTTGAGTTTATAAATTGTTTAAGAAATGTTTTAAGGTATAAATAAATGTTGTTTGTGAAGTTTTGAACTTGTTTATGAACCAGTACTTTACACTTTCTTTGTTGAGTTTTAAAAATCATCACATATCATATTGAATGCATGCATATATTTTTGTTTGTATATGTTTTGTGTGTGATTTGTTGTTATGATTTCATGTGTAGATTTTGGTGCCAATAGTGATTGTGATTGTGAGGAGTGTAGCTCTCTCAAACTACCAAGGAAAGTGGTGCTTCATGAATATTTTATCCCTATGTTTTCTACTAAGCATTAGAAATATTTTGCTAGTCTTGCATGCTATATTTTGCTTATATGCCATGTTAGGAAATCCTAGTAGTTGTAGAATTGCTAGAAATTTCTAAGTTAAGATGCTTATCTATGCCATGCTTAGCCTAGCTAGTAGCAACCAAGGGTTGGTGAAATATATATGCTATGATGAAAATATTTCTAAGTCTTTGGACTTGTGTTTTGCCTAATAAAACAACTAAGTAAATGAAACACTGGGTGGAATGGAAGAATGGTTTATGTTGAGTGGTTACACAAGGCCCATTTCTATGGTTTACCTTGTGTATCTCACTTGTGGAAAGCCACCAGGAACAAAGAGATTTTAGAGGCCAAATGTTAAGAAGCTTCTAGTGCGACCACTTGGCAATATGGGCTCTGGATCACATAGGTTGCTAGAACTTAGCCATTTAGACGGTTGGTTGTGGGATGATAGGTTGGAGCAGCGTCCATTTGGTCTAAGGGAAGGCTTATGAAGGTCTGTCTTGGTGAAAATCAAATGCAGTGGGAAAGTGCACAACCTCTGCAGATGGAAGAATCTAAGTACTTAGCCATGTCCCTGGAAAAGAACAACTTGAGCATCAAGACATGGAAGCTATCAAGAATATCCTCATCCCAATTTCTAAGTAAAAACTTGTGGGTGAACAAGGGTGTAGGACCTCAATGTCTATTGGTGGTTCCTTGGGAAAAGTTTTGACAAAGAAAAACTTAGTGTTTTCAACTAATAGGCAAAACCTATTTTGAGCAAAGCAAGCCAAGCTACACTTAGCCAAATTGCATATAGTATCTAGTCCACCAAAATTATACTAAGGTATCACTTGCCAATACTATTCCAATGTATTGACCCACTGTGGCTGTAACTTGTGATGTTGCAGGTTACTCAGATGCCTGTGGCACATGAAGATGAAGACTTTTAGGAGTCATGAGTCTACACTCAACATGTTTGCCTGTGGCACATGAAGATGAAGACTTTTATTTATTTACTTATTCAAACTCTTGTACTAGGCCTGTGGCCTTGGGTTATAAAGGCTATGTTTGTCTGGAATGGCGCAATAATGACCTTTGTTTCTGTGTACTTCATCTTAAACTGTGGATGCTAGCAATGATCCAGGGACTAGCATTGCAATCACAGGAATCCTTTTCCTTTATAAAGGAGGGATCTTACAAAGAACATCCTCCGCTTTCTTGACACCAAAGTGTCCCATCAATCCTCCTCCATCGCCTCTGTAACAACAAAAGGCGAGCGAACTATACGGAATGCATGGTTTGTTAGTACGGAACACAAATCCATCATTGAAGACGAACTTATTCCATGTTCTACCATCTCTACAATTCTGCAACACATCTTTAAATTCAGCATCATGCACATATTGTTCCTTAATAGTTTCTAATCCAAATATTTTGAAGTGAAGTTGAGATAACAAAGTATAGCAGTAGCGACAAAGCATCGACAATAATATTATCTTTACCCTTTTTGTGTTTGATAACATAAGGAAAAGAGTCAATAAATGCAACCCACTTTGCATGACTATTCAACTTAGCTTGACTACGAATATGCTTCAAAGATTCATGATTAGAATGTATAACAAATTCTTTAGGCCATAGATAATGTTGCCAAGTTTCTAATGTCCGAACCAATGCATATAATTCTTTATCATAAGTAGAATAGTTCAGACTAGCCCCTCAATTTCTCACTAAAATATACAGCAGGTTTTCCTCTTGTAATAACACCGCCAAACCAATTCCACTAGCATCACATTCAAGCTCAAAAGTCTTAGTAAAATCGGGACGTTGGAGTAAGGGAGCATGTGTTAGCTTATCTTTCAATATGGCGAAGGCTGTTGTTATGCATACTTCAAACAAAGGGCACATCCTTCTTGGTAAGTTCATTCAGCGGTATGACAATTGATCAAAGTCTTTGACAAAGCGCCTATAAAAACCAGCGAGGCCAAGAAAACTCGACTTGTGTGTTGTCTTGAAATGCGGCCAATTCTCGGTAACTTCAATCTTGGTTGGATCCACTTCAATACCTGTGATGTAACAACATAGCCAAGAAAGCATAACTCGATTGGTGCAAAAGGTGCACTTCTCAAGATTACCAAACAAGCGTGCATCACGTAAAGCATTAAAAACCGCACGTAAATGGTCCAAATGATCCTCTAAAGATTTTCTATAAATCAGAATACCATCAAAGTAGACTACCACAAAACGTCCAATGAAAGAACATAAAACTTTGTTCATTAATCTCATGAAATTGTTTGGTGCATTAGTTAAACCAAAAGTCATCACTAACCACTAATACAAACTGAACTTAGTTTTAAATGTTGTTTTAAATTAATCTCACAATTTTAGACGAATCTGGTGGTAACCACTACGCAAATCAACTTTAGAAAACATGGTAGAGCCACTCAATTCATCAAGCATGTCATCCAAACATGGAATAGGATAGCGATATCGAATAGTAATATTATTTATAGCTCTACAATCAGTACACATGCGCGAAGTACCTTAGGTAACAAAATAATATGTTCAACAGAGTGGCTAAGGGACTCATGAATATGATCTCTGTCGAGTAGTTCCTGAATTTGGCGTTGTATATCCTTTGTCTCCTCTGGATTGGTTCTATATGGCGCGCGATTGGGAAACGTAGCACCAGGAATTAGATCAATTTGGTGCTCAATTCCTCTAATAGGAGGTAGTCACAGTGGCAGCTCAGGGAAAAACATCCTCATATTCACCATAAGGTTAGCAATAGCGGGTGGCAAAGAAGGAGGCATATCCTCAAATGAAAACAAAACATATTTGCAGATAATTGCATAACATTGAGTATTGGTTACATCTAGTTCAGCAATATCAATTTTATTTGCAAGCATACATGGACTCTTCAAGCAATTTCAGTAGCATGTTTAGAATCAGATTTAGTGTTCTTTGGTGGTACAAAATCTGCAGCAACAATCTGATTCTCACTTTTATTTTTCTCCTCAGTTTTAGCTCTACTAGCTCTAGCAAGATCATCTTTTAAAATCTGTTCGGGAGTCATAGGTTTTAGACCAATTTTCTTTCCATCATGCATAAGAGAATAGTGATTAGTTTTGCCATTATGAATAGATTCTCTATCAAATTTCCATGGTCTACCAAGTAACAAAGAACAAGCTTGCATAGGTACAACATCACAATCAACAAAATCCAGAATTTGTACCAATAGCAAAATGCCGCAGCGTCGTTCTTGTTACCTTGATCTTGCGAGGACTCTCAAACCATTGGATGTAATATGAATGTGTTCGTTGTCTTGTTGGAAGTGCAAGCTTCTCTACCATGTCAACACTAGCCAGATTATTACAACTCCCTCCATCAATGATGATCCTTATAGCTCTTTCCTTGACAACACCACGTGTTTCGAATAGGTTGTGGTGTTGATCATGCTCAGATTTGCTCAATTGCACACTCAACACACTTTGTGTAATTAAGCTCTTCTATTGATCAGCGGTTTCAGCTCCATTACCTCTGCTTCATTAGAATCTGGTGGCTCCATCTCGAGCAGAAATAAGAGCTAATTTATCTTCATCAAAGTCACTCGCTGAATCATATTGACCATCATCCGCACCATCATAACCGTTGTGTTGTGCCTTTGTCTCTCAATATGACCAAAACCCTAGCACTTGCGGCATTGTATACCTTTATTTTACCTGGAAGCCGTAGAAGATGCACTCTGAGCGGGAGCATTGGATAATGATGGAGGAGCAGTGACGGAAATCTTGTGGTAGCCTTGGATGTGGTAGTAGCTGGTGGAGAATCACGAGAAAAGGCGCTGATTGTCGGGATGTCTAAGTGGATGTGCGACCTGCAGAATTATTAGTCCTCCTCCATGGTGTTTGGCGATCCTGCACTTCACGTTCAGCTTTGCAAGCAAGATGAAACAAACGTGTGATGGAATTATATTCCTTATAGTCTAATATGTGTTGAATGTCCTTGTTTAATCCACCAAAGCGTGCAAGCATTTGTTGATAGATTCAACAAGACCACACCGAACCATCCCGTTTGCAATTCTGATAATACTCCTCTCGAATTTTTCCCTTGTTGACGTGTGATTCTTTAGTAAATCCGTTGATAAGTGGGAGAGCACAAAGCGAACACGCATAGCAGTTTTAAAGCAGTCCAAGTGCGAGGAATAGTAGTAGGATTTAAGCGACAATACTCGGACCACCAAAGGGAAGCAAATTTAGTAAATTCACATGTAGCAGCACTAACGCATATTCTGGGATATTTTAAACATGCGAAACATTGTTCTACTTCCATCTCCCATGTAAGATATGCATCGATTATATTTACCCTCAAAAGATGGAATATTTAATTTAAGCTTTGCAACATGATCATCATCACGTCTGGTGGTCGGCGTTGCGGTGGTAATGTCGAATTAGCCCAGCAGGTTGTGGAGGTTGTTCAACCTCCTCGTCAAATAGATAAATCGTTGTCGAGGTCGTAGTAGTACCCGTCGTTTGCCCCAATGTCGCGGCGACCGTGGTGGAAATGCAAGGTGCCTCGGCGGTTGCCGCACTTTGAGGTGCGGCTGAACGAAGTATGACCCATGATCGGAATGCAAATGCGCCATGTCGAGGTGGCAATGGTGGTGCGGTGCCGACAATCTGTCCAAAACCTCCTTGAACCCGGCGTCAAGCTTGTTGAAGGATTTCGAGTCCGTTGATTTTGTCTATGGCGTTGGTGAGCTTGGTGTCAAACTCCTCTAGTCGTGCATCCACATCTTTAGCGCGACCGTCCAATATCTCGGAGAAGTGGGCATGTAGTTCTTGGTTCGTCATTGTGGCAGGGTTATGCAAAGTATCTGTCATGGTTAGTCCTTTAAAAAGCACAGGTATATATGCCTATAACTACGGAAATATGGTGGAAGGCAGCGTAATTTGTCAAGCAATATCTGAAGCTCTTACAAGTTCTTATCAAGCGAAGGAAAAGCGATGTGCAAGCGAGGGGCGGTGGGTCGAAGATTGAGCCGGCGATTATCGAGATTCGAGACATCATGCGTGGAGAAATCTGTGGAGCTACGGAAGGCTTAGCAAAGGGGTTAGCAATTATCAAAACAGCAATGCAAATGTTGAAAGAATGCTCAACGGCGGTCTTGTGCTGGTCCTAGGCTAGGCCGTACTAGAGGCGTGACCCCAGATCACCCACGATGTCACGGCGACACAAGCAATGTATGATGATATGGCACCCTAAAAAGCGAACCGAGATGTTGAAAATCACTATGATCGAGTGTCTAGAACTGATCGTGAGGTCTAGAAATAAGTTAGCCCCAATTTTTTTGAAAATTTTGTATTATGCTCGGAAAGTGCATGCGGAAAAATACCGCTATAACGGCCGATGGAGAAAAGTGATCCCGGGTAAAAGCAGTATAGCCAGAATTTTTTGCTCTCCTTCAAGACTTAGGACTGAACTCTTAGCTCGACGGACTTTAGCTCAACACGGAAACAACAAGGAAGGAAAGTAAAAAGAAAAACTGAAACAATAACTCAACTCGGACTCGTGCATGGCAGGAAAGATGATCGGATCCGTGTCGCGGTAGGAAAGGCGGTGGCGGAGTTTTAGGGTTTATGGTGGCTGGGTGTATGGCGAGAATATGGTGGCGAATATGGTGGCGGTGATCTGCCGAGTGTGGCGGTGACTCTGTGATCAGAACTCGAAACTCTAAGGGGCGAGACACTAAGACCAGCAACTCGGCCTTGATGCAGACAAAAATTCAATAATGCAAAACTGAAAAAGATAATGCAAAGGCGTAGATTGGTTATGGGATGGATCTAAACTCTAAGCTGTGTTTTAGCTTTTTAGTGGGTTATAGGAAAAACAGATCTAATCTAAGAAGCAGTAAAATCTCAGAGCAACCTGAAATCTGATACCACTTGATAGGGCAAAGGTATACGATCTGTCGATAAGATGGTGATAGTCGATTTGGTGGAGTTCGGGCTTGATGATCCGACTACACGTGCGAGCACGAGCGCCAATGCAATCGCTAGGCCAATCTCCTGGAGGTTACCGATCCTGCGGGAACACGATCAGCCTGACCAATGAGGGTCTTAATTCCTACCTGAAATCGAGAACACGTAAGAACTAATATTGCAATCAAGATATTGCGGATTTGATATGGGGTGGCCCGATCTTCTCAGCAAGCACATGTCGATGATGATGGTGGATGATAGATAACTAGCCTGTAGCTATGAACTCTCCCGCTCGAATCCTGATGCCAATGCAACAACTCTCGAACCCTATGGGATATTCACAACACCACGCTCTTGCGCATGCAACCGTCGACCACGAACGGTAGTTTGCAATCTACTAATTCCCAATGGAACAACAGATCACACTCAATTGTAGTAGATAATTCGATCACAGGGTAATTCCAGAGGTTCTTGATAAGAAACAACTCCAAAATAGTTTTAACGTGGTCTAACCCTAACTATGGGGACATACCAGGGCTTATAAGGGCGGCTAGGCCGGCCAAAATCACGAAACAAAACGTGTCTGATATAGTCAGATCCATCTAGATCTGATGGTAACTTTCAGGGCCGGACTTTCCGCCCTAAGTAGGGGCGGATTATCCATTATCTTGGCTTCTTTGAAGTCCTTAGCAGAATTCCTGGAACAGGGCTGGATTATCCGGCCTTGTGGGGGCCGAATTATCCGCCCCTGGAGACATGTAAGTACTCGTTGGAAAGCTCTCGGAATTATCTTTCCAACAAGTACTTATTTGCTTGATTTGGAGTTCGTATGAAGAAGCCACGCCAGTTTCAATTTCAGGGCTTACATGCATCGGCCTGAACCTTCCTTCTTGATGATCTTCTCTTGCGCCTTCCTCCCGCTCCTCCCTCGCGCATCCTTGGTGATCATCATGCTGGACTCCTTGCCTTCCTCCCTCTCCTTCCCGCTGGCGTTAGTCGATGGATATTAAATCTACTCAAACAATAACACCATGATTTAGGTAGTATAAAGTTCTTATAAATCAGCGTATCTTGTACAACTAGGAATGAAGTCACCTTGTGATATTTTTCAATAAGGTTTAATATTTCATTCCAGCTGAGACAACTAGAATCATCATGATCCATGATTGTATCCTCATCATCCTCCTTTCTTCAAGAAAAGCCGTCCTCGGCTTTGGGTAGTGAAAGTGGAATGAACAAAAAGAACAACGTGTATGTGAGTATATGTATACATAACATGTTGTATTATTTGTGTTCCACGTGAATAATATGTTTACTATACATCAAGCAACTTAAATTGTAGGTACAAGTGAAGTACACAGAATCATGATCATGTTGAAAAACAAATAGATATATAGTCTTGTTGTTCATTACTAAATTCAGTTTTCTCAAAGAAGATCTATGATCAAATTTGTGATGAACAATATCAAACCAATTCAAAATATGTGAAAACCGAATTGATTCATGCCATGCTTCAACTACGCTACTCTGATTAGTAGGAACATAATCATTTTGTTTAGTATGTAACATACAACTCAATTTGCAAATATAAGTGAAGTATACATCAGTAGCACACTTATGCAATACATTGTGGGACAAACACAAGGGTATGAAAAATCTGATTCAAATCTAGAAAGATTGGAAAAATCCAACATAGGTAAAGTTACTTTTGTTGGGTGGACTATATCAACTAGGTGTGAATGTACTTTCATATTATCAAAAATTGTAGTATCTATCCCACCATAAAGATATCTTGACAGATAGCATATATGGCTAAACACAACAAGTTTCAATTCAGCAATTCTATCACATGTAATGCATATGTGATCCACAAGAAAATTTTCATCCATGCTATATTCACCAATTAGAATAAAGATGAAATATGGAGAATATGTGCTTGAATTTAGACATGAAATTTCAGAAATCTTATCCACAACACAACTCATATTCATTGGTTTATTTAGCATTATGGAATATACAATATCGTAGGTGGTATTAGAGCAAGTATTTCCTTATGTGTAATCAGTACCACATGATCAAAATGCGAATTTGGCAAACTATCACATGGTGATGTAACATTATTGCACAACAAGTCACAAGGAGGAAGCAACAAAGAAATAGACTCACAAAATGTTGTGCTTGTTGGTAGCTCCAAATCAATACCGATATCTTTAGTATGCTCCTCACATGTAGTAGGCACTAGAACATCCTCCTCAAGTGACAATGCACGATCCAGTGATCAGGCTATAAAATAGATGGCTCACTTTCTTCAAAGCATCCTTCATATCACAAGAAACAACACTAGGAGTAGAGACAATTATATTAGTAGAAACCTCATTTGTCTCACCAACTTTCAGTCTCGGTTCTTCTATGATAAGATCAACATGTGGGTTTATGTTGGTGGTTATAGGTGGACAGAGGTTCTGACGCCTAATCTATTGAAATTGCTTAATATGTGTACGTGATAACCAAGTGTGCTTATCATTCCAAAATATGGAAGGATCAAAATACTCATTACCAAACACAACCTGGAATTTATTACACGGTTTGTTCCCAACATGATATGGCAGGTGTTAAGCGCTCTAGGAGCGACAAAACAAGAAACATATCTACTAGGGCCATAAATGGTGAGTGGAACACATGCGATCTAAGTAGCGGTAGTGCATGACGAAGTTTCTAACATAAATGGGATTGTTAATGCACGTGTGTATAATTGTAGCTTTTCAACAACCTCAACACTAACCAAATTTATGAAAGAACAAGTATCAATGGTAGTAGCAGCATGTCCACCACAAATTTCCGTTGTGAAGTGGAACAAACCCGGATTAGGCACTACTCCTGACTCCTCCTCCCAAAATGTATTACTGCAGTGGTATTGTAATGGAAAGGGATAATCATATGTATCCTTTTTTTGCATCACATCAACACTACTAGAAGACATGATTAGTAGGTTAGTGCATAAAACAAAATCTGGTGGTGGAACTCTGAACTCACTCAAAACTAACAAGAAAGCAGATCTTACCGTTCCAAAGTGAATAGTGATGCTTACCAATTCGAATCAACAACTTATGCACGGGTGTGATGAAGTGAATATCAAGGGAATAGAGAACGATCACAGGGGACACAGGTTATTTATGGTGGAGCTGTAGGAATGGAATCCTAACTACATAAACAAGTCCTAGTCTTGATCGTTATGATAACCAAGAAACACACACGGTGGAGATAAGTGGCAAAGCAATTTATGAGCAGGAATATTGCAATACACAAGAGAGGCGCTAGTAATAGCTCAAAATAAGCAGGCACAAGATTGATCAATCTACAAGTGCTATGATCAACTAGGCCTCCAATAAAGCACACTTTGATATCTCTTTTTTCCGCTTGTAGCTCTATTCTATCTCTCTTTTTTTGATCTGAATCTCTTTTCCTTTTATGTTTTTCTTTTGTTTTGATTTTTTCAACTATATAACTCAATACAAGCGAATGCAAACTAGGGCCGGATAATCCAGTTTTGGGGCGGATAATCTGAATGTCAGGCGAAAATTGTGCACTTTCAAAACCCTAATGAGCGACTGTCGAGCAAAGCAACTAGTCTTGTGGTACGTTCCTAGGAGCAGATGAAGTAGATAGGCTGTAGCTAGGTTTGAAACACAAAATGCGCTATGTGGACTCGGAAAAGTAGATGGAAACTTGCGAAAGCGGTGATGGTCGACTCGGCGTAAAACAAGATCAAAATCCTAAACTTAAACACAAGCGAAAACTAGACTCTGAGAAAAACACGTAGATCGGATCTCACGAAGACACGACCAGCAACTAAAACTTGAAAAGCGATGCAATCTAGGATAGGGCAAATCTTTTTGTATGGCTTTTTCTATATAGGGCGAAAACAAGAACTAATCTATGGATGGATTTGTGGATGCTCACCGAGTAAGCGAAAATCGATACCAAGATGATAAGGGTGGCCCGATCTTCTCGGCAAGCACTTGTCGATGATGATGTTGGATGATAGATAATAGCTGTAGCTATGAACTCTCCGCTCTCCGCTGATGCCAATGCAACAGCTCTCGAACCTATGGGATATTCACATCCTGCGCTCTTGTGCCGCGCGTCGACCATGAGCAGTAGTTTGCAATCTACTAATTCCCAATGGAACAACAGATCACACTCAATTGTAGTAGATAATTTGATCACAAGGTAATTCTAGAGGTTTTGATGAGAAACAAGCAAAATAGTTTTAAGGTGGTCTAACCTAACTATGGGGCGTCCAGGGGCTTATAAGAAATGGTGGGCGGCCAAAATCATGAAACAAAGCGTGTCGATATAGTCGATCTGTCGAGATCTGATGGTAACTTCAGGGCGGACTTTACCCTAAGTAAGGCGGATTATCCGCCCGGATTATCCTCACATGGATTATCCACCCCCATCTTGAGCCTTGCGCTGAAGTCATAGCGAGAATTCACGGAGAGGCTAGATTATCCGACCTTGTGGGGGCGGATTATCCGCCTCTGGAGGCGATGTAAGTACTGCGTTGGAAAGCTCTCGAATTATCTTTCAACAAGTACTTATTTGCTTGATTTGGAGTTAGTATGAAGAATCACGTCCATTTCAATTTCAGGGTTTCTGTCTTTCCAATGAACCTTCATTCTAGATGATCTTCTCTTGCGCCTTCCTCCCGCTCCTACCTCTCGCATTATTGGTGATCATCATGTTGGACTCCTTGCCTTCCTCCCTCTCCTTCCCGCTGTCGTTAGTCCAATGGATATTGAATCTAGCCAAATAATAACACCATGATTTAGGTAGTATAAAGTTCTTATAAATCAACGTATCTTGTACAACTAGGAATGAAGTCACCTTGTGATATTTTTCAATAAGGTTTAATATTTCATTCCAGCTGAGATAACTAGAATCAGCATGATCCATGATTATATCCTCATCAAAGGATCGGGAGGAGGCTGCTTGAACCTTGCATTCGGTGTACACGAGTCTCCGGTCTGTACACGAGTCTCCGGACCATCCTCCGGTCCGGCCCCAAGAACCAAGCCAGGGACAGTCAGAAGGCCCCTCACGAGATGGGTCTAGAGATTGACCGGAGTCTCTGGCCCAGACCGGAGTCTCCGGACCCAACACCAGAGTCTTCGACCTTATAGGCCCTGGGACGTCCACATAGTTAGGGTTAGACCATGTTAAAACTATTTTGGAGTTGTTTCTTATCAAGAACCTCTAGAATTACCCTGTGATCAAATTATATACTACAATTGAGTGTGATCTGTTGTTCCGCCGAGAATTAGTAGATTGCAAACTACCGTTCATAATCGGCAATTTGCGTCTGTGAAGAGCGTGGTGTTGTGAATATCCCATAGGGTTCGAGAGCTGTCGCATTGGCATCAGGGTTCGAGCGGGAGAGTTCATAGCTACAGGCTAGTTATCTATCATCCACCATCATCATCGACAAGTGCTTGCTGAGAAGATCGGGCCACCCATATCATCCTTATTCCTTGGGGGCTTGGTGCGGTGATGTTGCTTCATAGGCGAGGATACCGTAGTTGGTTACCATGAAGTAACAAGCCATCCAAAGGTAGATCAAAATCACATGAGTAAAGGGCGATTCAACCTTAGCTTGTAGGAGCTTAGCTCGGCCGAGTCATTGGTCACTTGGGGGACTAGGTGTTGTAGATGGAGTGCGTCCGTGGGGCGGGATGCATCAGCTCTCCCCTTGGGAAAGAGTCGTCTCGACTCTTCATGGTTTATCTTGATTATATCCATGGTATAATGATAGGTCCTTGGCGTTGAGCGTATTGCTCACTAGGTACTTGGAGGTTGGTATGTCGATGGCGTATGCATTGTTGTTAATTCTTTTGAGGACCTTGAAGGGCCATCTCCCTTAGTTTGAGCTTGGAGTCGCGATCATTGGGAAGCGGTCTTTGCTCAAGTGTATCCACACAAGATCGCCTTCTTGAAGATTAGCTCCTTCTTGTTCTTGTTGAGCCTTGATGCTTGGCGAAGTACTTGTTGCTCGTAGTAGCTCTTGTGTCTTCATGGAGTTTCTTCATTGTTTGGGCACGTTTGTCAGCGTCCATATTAGTGCGGTCATGAAGAGGAAGGGGAGGATATCGGCCTTGGTGAGGCTCGAATCCATAGGCGATCATGAGCGGGATCCTCATGGTGGTGGAGTGTTTGGCGCGGTTGTGGGCGAACTTCGGCGTGAGGATACATTCCTCCCAATCTTTAAGGTTCTTGTTTATCAACACCGTAGAAGTGTGCCAAGGCTTCGATTGTGACCTCGGTTTGTCCATCGGTTTGAGGATCTGGCGGGGCGAGAATAGGGTCTTGATGTCGAGCTTGGCCATGAGTGTCTTCAAAAGTAGCTCATGAATTTGATGTCATGATCGGAGCGATTGTTCTTAATACACCGTGTGGCGAATTATTTCCACGAAAAACAAATTTGCTACATGTGAAGCATCATCGGTCTTATAGCGGAATGAAGTGTGCCATTTTGGAAAAGAGATCCACTACCACAAATATAGAATCATGTCCATGTTTAGATCTAGGCAATCCTAACACAAAGTCCATGCTAATGCCCGACCAAGGTGCATGAGGAATAGGCAATGGCATATAAAGACCAAAGGGGTTAGACTTGGACTTAGCTTGGACACAAGTAGTGCATCGTTGGACGTGGCGCTCCACGTTGCGCTTCATCTTGGGCCAATAGTAGTGAGTGGAGAACATGTCATATGTCTTGTCACGACCAAAGTGACACATAAGTCCTCCACCATGGAACTCTTGAAGAAGCAAAATTTGGAGAGACGACTTCGGAATGAAAATCTTGTTTTGTTTTAAAAGAAAACCCTTATGCAAATAGAAATCATCAACCCCTTTGTCTATTGAACCCTTTGCAAAAATTGATCCAAAGAATGGGTCGGACGCGTACAAAGATTTGATGTCATCAAGACCCAAGAAATTTACTTCGAGTCGCGTAAGGAGGTTTGTGTTTTTGCGAGACAAGGCGTCCGCTACTACATTTTCTTTGCCCTTCTTGTACTTGACAATCTAAGGAAAATATTCCATGAACTCAACCCATTTGGCGTGACTTTTACTCAAATTGGCTTGTCCCTTAAGATATTTCAACGACTCATGGTCGGAATGGATGATAAATTCTTTGGGCCAAAGGTAGTGTTGCCACACTTGAAGGACACGAACCAAGGCAAAAAGCTCTTTGTCATAAATTGGATAGTTAAGGCGTGCGCCATCAAGTTTCTCACTATGGTATGCAATAGGGCGCCCATTTTGCATAAGGACGCCTCCAATGCCAATACCACTAGCGTCACATTCAATCTCAAAAGTTTTTGTGAAATCCGTAGCATAAGTAGTGGTGCTTGGTGAGTCTCTTTTTGAGCTCATCAAAAGCCTTTTGTTGTGCTTTGCCCCAAAGCAGATGTGACATTTTCTTGGTCGATTCGTTGAGGGACAAGCAATGGTGAAAAGTCTTTCACAAGCGGCCCGAAGCCGTAACCCATGAAAACTACGAAGTTCACTAACATTGGTAGGGATGGGCCAATCTCGTATGTCCTTAACTTTTGAGACATCAACTTCAATGCCATTAGAAGACACAACAAATCCAAGGAAAATCAGTTTGTCTTTTGCAAAGGTACACTTGGGGAGATTAGCACATAGCTTTTCATGAAGAAGGATTTGAAGGACCTCCTTAACATGTGTAACATGCTCTTGTAGTGACTTGTTATAGACAAGAATATCATCAAAGTAAACAACGACACTCTTGCCAATGAGATATCTCAAAATATGGTTCATAAGGCGGATGAAGGTAGATGGGACATTAGATAAGCCAAAAGGCATAACCAACCATTCATAGAGACCAAGCTTGGTCTTGAAGGGCGATTTCCATTCATCACCCTCGGCCATGCGTATTTGATGGTAACGCTATGAAGATCAATTTTGAAAATATAGTGGCTCCACATAACTCATCAAGCATGTCATCAAGGCAGCGGTATAGGATGTCGATAAAGCACGGTGATAGCATTTATTGAATGACGGTCCATGCATAACATAGCGTATCATCCGTCTTTGGAACTAGAATCACGAATTGCAGCGCTTGGGCTAGTGCTTACTTGGATCAAACCTTTGGAGGCGAGGTGGTTGATTTGTCGTTCTATCTCCTTTGTCTCTTCGGGTTAAATGCGATCTGGCGCGGCGCTTGGAAGTGGTGCTTGGCGGGTATGAGGTCGATGCGGTGCTTTCGATTCATGAAGAGGGGTAGTCCATGAGGAAGCTCTTCGGGGAATACATCTTGGAATTCCTGCAAAATAGCCATCAAAGAAGGAGGAACATTTGTCAGTCATTAGTTCCTTGCGCTAGTCCCTTGCATATAAGGACATAGTGCAAGATGGATGGGTTGTTCCGCACTTCTCTCATCTCACTTTGGTGGCAAGAAGAACACTCTTAGTTTTCCACTCGAGTTTGGCTTGTGGCTCTCACTCACTATAGTGTGGTTCTCGCTCACCGCTCTTCTCACAAGGTGGTTTTGTGCTTTGCGCCTTCGCTAAAGCCTTTGCATTGTCATAATTATTTGGCTAGGAGTCATTGGTTGCAAAACACAAGTCTTGTCAAGCCATTTGAAGGTATAAGTGTTGGTGTGACCATTATGCAAGGCACGCTTGTCATATTGCCACGGCCTACCGAGAAACATATGGCAAACCGTCATTGGGACCACATCACACTCCACAGTGTCTTTGTATGGTCTAATTGAGAAGGTTCTTGAAGCAGTGCTTGATCTTGTGGACCCTTGGTCCTTAGCCATTGTATATGGTAGGGATGCTTGTGTGGGTGGAGGGTGAGGTTGAGCTTCTCACACAATTCCGTGCTTGCAAGATTATGACAACTCCCTCCGTCAATGACAACTTTGATGGACTTCCCATTAATCTGAGGCACTAGTTTGAAAGATGTTTGATCTTTAGTCTTCATTCTCATTGACTTGAGTAGTTAAGACCCTTTGATATGGGGTGGCCGATCTTCTCGGCAAGCACTTGTTGATGATGATGGTGGATGATAGATAACTAGCATGTAGCTATGAACTCTCCCGCTCGAACCACGATGCCAATACAGCAGCTCTCGAACCACGTGGGATATTCACAACCTGCGCTCTTGCGCCTTGGCGAATCGACCATGAGCGGTAGTTTGCAATCTACTAATTCCCAATGGAACAACATATCACACTCAATTGCAGTAGTATAACTTCGATCACGGGGTAATTCGGAGGTTCTTGATGAAACAACTCGAAATTGTTTTAATGTAATCTAAACCTAACTATGGGGGCGTCCCGGGGCTTATAAGGGCGGTAGGCGGCCAAAATCATGAAACAAAGCGTATACGTCTGATCGAGATCCGTCCGATCTGATGATAACTTTCAGGCCGGACTTCCGCCCTAAGTGAGGCGGATTATCGCCCTCCCCTATTATCCGCCCCCATCTTGATTCTTGCGCTGAAGTCCTTAGCAGAATTCTGGGCGGGGCGGATTATCCACCCTTGTGGGGCGGATTATCCGCCCCAGGGGCGTATAAGTACTTTCGTTGGAAAGCTCTCGGGTGATCTTTCCAACAAGTATATTGTGATTTGGAGTTCGTATGAAGAATCACGTCCGTTTCAATTTCAGGGCTTACATGCATCCCCGAACCTTCTTGATGATCTTCTCTTCGCCTTCCTCCGCTCCTCCCTCGCGCATCCTTGGCGATCATCATGCTAGGCTCCTCTTGTAATCCTTCTCCTTCGTGTCAAGCTTGTTTCCTCAACGAACCTGATCATACGAGTGCATAGATTTAAGCGATAAAGTTCTCATTATCATAAACATCAGATTCATTTAGGAGTGAATTCACTGTTGTTCAAGTAGCTTTGCACGAGCCGTGTAATGGGTCAATTCTAATCTCATTGGACTGATCCTTCTTAGCATTGGGTGGAACATCTTGAGTAGTAATTGGGGCAGGTGTAAATAGGGATATCCTCATCATCTCCCCCCTTCAAAAGGCGACCTCGGCGCTCCAAGATCTTCTCCATTATATGGTGACAAATCAGCAGCGTTCAAACTGTTGCTAACTCCACAAACTCAGCAATAGGAATATCAATCGGTAGGCATTATCATTGATCTTGGCTAACACCTTATGAGACCAGCACCACGGGCTTCAATTTGGATTATCGATGCTCAAGGGAACCTATCCTTGTGCGGATGCACCCATACCATGTCTCCGGGCTTGAACAAAACCTCCTTTCTTGCTTGATTCCTTACATGACAATGTTCTTGCCTTTCTTCTCAATAGCCTCTCGAGTCTTCTCATGAATTTTCTTCACATAATCATGCACGTTTGATGCCTCCATATCAACTCTCTCATGCAATGGTAGAGGCAAAAAATCAAGTGGCGTCGATGGCGAATCCATACACCACCTCAAAAGGAAAAAGCTGAGTAGTAGAATGCACACATTGTAAGCTAATTCTACATGTAGCAAACACTCTTCCCTCCATGATTCTTCTTGATCATAGTCCTCAATAAGCTGTGACAATGTTCTATTCACCACCTCACTTTGACCATCTGTTTGGGGATGACAAGTAATCTTGAAAAACAACTTTGTTCCAAGCTTCCCCATAAGGACTTCCAAAAGTAGCTCATGAACTTCACATCACGATCGAAACAATCGTCTTGGGTACTCCATGTAGTCTCACGATGTCCCTGAAAAACAGTTAGCAATATCGGCGCATCGTAGCTTTGTGGCGAGCAATAAAATGAGTCATCTTAGAGAATCTATCCACTACCACAAATATAGAATCATGACCTCTCTGAGTTTTGGGTAAACCTAGCACAAAGTCCATGCTAATATCTTCCCAAGGTGTAGTAGGTGCAGAGAGAGGTGTATACAAACCTTGAGGCTTCAACTTTGATTTGGACTTGTTGCATGTAATGTAGTGACTCACAAATCGATAGACATCACGCCTCATCTTGGGCCAATAAAAGTGATCAGTGAGCATGAGCAAAGTCTTCTCACGCCCAAAGTGACCCATCAAACCTCCAGCATGTGATTCCTGCACTAAAACAAAGCATAAAGGCGATTACGGAATGCATAGTTTGTTAGCTCTAAACAAATAGCCATCATGTATATGATACTTATCCCAAGCATGTTTCAAAGCACAAGCGATATGGTTCAGCAAAATCATGATCGATTCTTTGTAAGGTTCCCAACCTTTAATAAGGTAGAGATCCTGTGTTTACAATGCTGGTCCCTGGATTAATAGCTAGCATCCACAGTTAAGATGTGTCACATCCCAAGATTTTCCAAATCTTGTAATGTGAAAAATAAATGAATAAAATAAAACTTTGTTTGATTTTTAGGGCCAGAAGAAACTTTTTGAATTCAATTGGAACTTCAAACCAAGTTGAATCAAATAGATCCTAAAGGGATTTAAAAAGATAAAACATTTATTAAAGGAAAATAAAAATATTTAAAAATTACTATTTTGGATCTTTTAAATAAAAGAATTTGGTTTTCAAATGAAATAGAAGTGTTATAAATAAAGATTATTTTATAAAGCCAAATTAAACCTTGGCCAAAGCTTATGAAATAAAATTCTTTGTTTTGATAAAAATAGTAAAGGTTTATTAAATAAAATTAATAAGGATTTAATATCCAAGATTTATTAATAAAGGTTTTACTATTTCCAAAACATCAAAACTTATTTATTTATTTAAAATAAGTTTTCAAAGTATTTATATTTCCAAATAAAACCTACTGTTTTGGTTTTGGCAATATTTAGATTTCAAAATGGGGTTTTAAATAAACCCAAATCTATTTGATTTATTAAACAAAGGTCTATTTACTTAATTAAAATGGACCCTAAATTAAAATTATTAATTTGTTTGGAAATTTGGATTATCTTCTGAGCAGAACCAAGTTCATAGTTGTAAAATTTGGTGAAGTTTGAATTGTTTTGAATGTTTGAGTGTTGATTGAAATTCAAAACAAATTAGAATTGGAAAAAGAAAAAGGTTTGAGACGGAAAAAAAATAGAACAAGGACTCATTATTGGCCAAGCCCGGAAGCCCAACAAACCAGCCCGGCTTCCCTCCCAGAAAGAAAGCAGTTCGCACCAACTTCGACCCACAAAGAGGCGTGGTGGACCCTTCCCCACTCCTTTCCTCGTGGCGAGGGACCCACATGCCAACTCGCCCCTGTTCTTCCTCGCGACGACCACGCCGGCCATTTCTGCCAGTGATTCCGCGCGTTAATTCACGACTAATGGCCGCGTTAATCTCGCCCCTGACCATGCGTACATAAGCACCTCTCCTCCCTCTGTCATTCCCCTCAAACGCCAACCCTTCCTCGCCACCAGGGTGCTCGGAATCATCTCCAAACCGCCGCTGCTCCGACGAGCTTCCTTCTCCAATTCCGGCCAGTACATGCCACCCCGTGCCTCCTCGACCTAGCTCACACCTTCCCCACCTCCTGACGCATCTATCCATGCCCCTCGTTTGACCGCGGGCGTCCCTGAGCGTCGACTCCGACCAAGCTCTGAGCGCCGCCGTCTGTCTTCAACTGCGACGACGATTCCCAGGTAAACCAGACCGCCCCGCGCCTCCTCGTTCACGCTCCCTCACTCGCCTCGACGCGTGGCCAGCTTGTTTAAAAACAGAATTTAGAAAACAGATTTGTTTGTGATTTTCAAACCTTTGTAACTTTTGATCCACACGTCCAAAAATTGCAAATTTGGTATCATTGGAATCAGTGGAACAAGCCTAGCCAACCATGCCCTTGGTTTAGCAAATAGTATCCATTAGAGTGTTTGTTTTTGCAGAAACTTTTGTGTGCTTGTTTAGAGTAGAAAGAAAATGATTAAAAAATGTTTTTAGGGTTAAAACCTTTGCAAAATGGGTTGTTGTAAACTTACTGACCCTAGGAACCAACCCATGGATTTTAAAATGGTTTTTGTGAAAGTTTGGGAATAAAAACTTGATTTGGTCATTTCTAGCCATTTAAAAATAATGGTTTCATTATGAAAATGGTTTGGAATAAAAGCTTTGGGAAAATGATTTGGATCAAATCTACTAACCCTAAACACCAAGTTTTGAGAAAACAACAACTTATTTGGTGAACCACTTAAAGTTGTTGACTTGATAAAAATATTTTCCACCACATAAAATGATGAATGGATTTGAAAATGGTTTTTGGATAAAACCCTTTGCAAATGACTTTGCCATTTTGGTAAATGACCACTGGACCTTACCAAGTTTAGAAGCCTAGTGGAGACCATCTTTGCAAATAAAACTATCTTGTGCATGCTCCCATGCATGACTTAGAATTCCATTATTTTTGTGTGTGAATTGTTTGATTGATTATTGGTTTGGAATGCTAGTTGATATTGTGTTTGCTTGATTGATTGTAGTGAAGTTAGAAAAGTGTGAGACTAGCAAGATCAAGGTGAACCAACATTCCCTACCAAAAGGCAAGTGACACTATCATCTAAAAGTCCTACTATTTTCATTATACTTAGTGGATTTTTGAAACATGCATGAAAACTATTTTATACTTATGCTATGCTAAATCCTAATAGGATACCCTTTACATTCCTTAGAAAACATTGTATTTGTTATATGATTAGCCATGCTATATTTTGAAAAGAGATACATGTTGAGATTTTATGAGGTTGAAAAGGACTTGTGTTTTATATAATAAAACAAGGACTCAATGAACCACCTGGGTGGCCAAGGATACTTTGAGTTTTGGATAAGGTTGCAACAAAAGTAACCATGTCTATAGCGATCACTTTGTGTTGTGCTCAAAAGAAACCACCGAAACTTAGAGATTGAACATGTTTCTCAATTGTGGCTTTAGGTAATGCAACCACATGCTATTATGGCTCAGCTTGATCAACTACATTAGGAAGACCCATACATTGTCTTTAGTTCTTTGGACATGGGGACCTGGAATCCTTCATGGGTCTGAAGACAAGCTAGCAATGGTGTATGGGAGGACCTTTTGGAAAGACTTCGTCACATTCTCAATCTGCAGGCTCCATCTTGGTGAGCACTAATCCAGTGTGCTGGTGGCAAGGATGGGATTGTGACATGTGGGTAAAGTGTACTCATACTGCAGAAGATAATAAAATCTAAGTACTTAGTAGTGTCCCCGGTTATGGACAATCTGAGAACTAAAGTTTGAACTATGGGAGATCTCAACATTCCAATTTCTAAAATAAAACTTGATGCACTTGGGGTACCAAGGAATTCAAAGAGATTTTGTTAAGCTTGATGCACTTGGGGTTACCAAGGAGCTCAAGAGATTTGATAAAACTTGATGCACTTGGGGTTACCAAGGAGCTCAAGAGATTGTGATAAAACTTGATGCACTTGGGGTTACCAAGGAGCTGAAGGATTTTGACAAGGACTTGAATACTTGAGTTTCTACCAAGTAGTTCAAGGAGATTTTTGATAACAACAAACCCTTGGACTTTACCAAGAAGTTTTCAAATATTTGACAAAGGACCAAAACCATTTTGAAAAGACGGGATAAAATATTGCTTTATGCAAACAAGCCTAAACTCTACTTAGGCAAATATGCATGTAATAACAGGATCCACTTATATTCAACATAGTAGTGAGACTTGCAATACAATTCAAATGTATTGACCCTTGTGGCTGTAACTTGTAATGTTGCGTTTGATTGTTTTAGTGAAGATTGATTGATTAGGAATACAAAGTCTACAACCAACATCTGCCTGTGGCACTTTGAAGATGAAGGACCCATGCTTATAGTTACTCATTTGCAATGTATTGTAATAGCCAAATGAGCTATGGAAAGATGTAAAAAAATATGTTATTCCTGGTTATAAAGTTACATTATGACCTTTGTTTTCGATGTTACATCTAAAGCTGTGGATGCTAGATATTGATCCGGGGGCGAGCATTGTAAACACGGGACACCACCTTATGTTAATAAAGGTTGGGACACTCCCTCTCAGATGGTATCGAGCATTATGTTGCTGTAGGATTTGTAAACCTAGGATTGGACAAAAACCCTTAGAAAAATAGGAGTTGTACTTGTTCCAAAAACTTATTTACAAACATACTTGTAAACCCTTTCCTCAACCATTTTGGTTTCAACTCTACATCTCTTCTATTTTCAACTTGATGGAAAAACCTACCCCATGGCCAAAGACTACACCATGTGCAAAGGACTTCCTCAACACTTTCAACTCAAATGACTTCAACTTCTTCAACTCTAATGACTTCAACTTCTTCCAACTCTAATGACTTCAACATCTTCAGCATGATCATCAAGGACTTCCAACTTGGATATCACTAAGGATTACAAGTGAAACAAAATCTTGCTCAAGATTTAGAGACTGAGGGAATGCAAAAGTTAGAAGGAGCCCACATCACTTGAAGCTTTGTGACCAAGGAGTTTTTCCCAAGGAAAGCATGATCTCATGTAAGAAGAAGCAACCAAGAATGATGGAAAGATCACAAGTGAACCATATAGATGGACCACCATATTTTAGTTAAGTCAAACACACCAACTCATGTGGTGTAACAAAATATTTTGTTGCCTAAAGTGTGTGCTTGAACTTTGTTGTTTGAGTGAAATGTTTGGTTTGTGATTGCATGCACATTGCTTGTGTGAATTGTGATATGTGTGATTGAAATTGATTCATGAAATATCTTGCCTATTCTAATCTCCATTCAACCCAAGCAGATGACTACTCCAAGAGACTCCAACATCAAGGTTGATGACACCAACACCAACCAAGAGGACAGCATGAAAGAGCTCATAGCAACTCAACACCAGTTGAACCAAGTGACAGCTCAGTTCATAGCCAACTCTAGTGGAAGATCCAACCTTGCAAGGATTTTTGGAAACTCAAGGCCAATGATGCTTAAGGTGGTGATCAAATGATCAAAATGGAAAAACTATCCCAAGAAAGTTTGTGACAACAAGGATAATAGAAATGTTATTTTAGATGGAGCCCCAGCTTGCATTATTTGTGGAGACAAGGACCATACTTTGAGGGAGCATGGAGATGATGCCCCAAGCTGTGAAGAGAAACATCCTGTTGGACAATGTCCCACCTCTCAAGCTACTTGTTATCTTTGTGAAGGAAACAACCATGTCCCTATCAATGCCCCATCTACTCTATTGTGGAACAAAGGAAACAAGAGGATCCAAGTCTACCAAGAAAGGAAAAGGACCACTTATACCTCCAAACAAGACAACCCAATTCAAAGGACTAAAAGAAACCCAAGAAACAAAAGCGGGACATGAGCCTTGTGCAATGTACGTAAATGTAAGGAAATGGGACACTACTCAGTGGATGCCAGAGAACAAGAAGAATAAAGAGATTGGCCAAGTGGTGTGCAACAACTGCAAAAGAATTAGGCCACTATGTAGCAACTTGCCCACAAGAGCCACGTAAAGAACTCCAAGACATCCACTTGTTTCCAATTGCAAAACCGGGGACATTATGCAAGCAACTGTCCAGAAAAGATGAAGAACAAGATCACCAAGCCTATGGAGAAACTCAACCTTGGCCCATGAGTCAAGTGTGGAAACCAAAGACACAATGCAAATGTTTGCCTAGAGAAGCCTTCCCAGGATCCCAAGAAGGACAATATGTAATTTTGTTTGAAAAATTTTAGGGTGGTAGTACCCTAGTTGTTTTGAGCCTACTTGTAACCCTAGCCTTCCCAAATCTAAGGAATGATTTATTTTAAAGGTGGTAACTGTCACATCCCAAGATTTTCCAAATCTTGTAATGTGAAAAATAAATGAATAAAATAAAACTTTGTTTGATTTTTAGGGCCAGAAAAACTTTTTGAATTCAATTGGAACTTCAAACCAAGTTGAATCAAATAGATCCTAAAGGGATTTAAAAGATAAAACATTTATTAAAGGAAAATAAAAATATTTAAAAATTACTATTTTGGATCTTTTAAATAAAAGAATTTGGTTTTCAAATGAAATAGAAGTGTTATAAATAAAGATTATTTTATAAAGCCAAATTAAACCTTGGCCAAAGCTTATGAAATAAATTGCTTTGTTTTGATAAAAATAGTAAAGGTTTATTAAATAAAATTAATAAGGATTTAATATCCAAGATTTATTAATAAAGGTTTTACTATTTCCAAAACATCAAAACTTATTTATTTATTTAAAATAAGTTTTCAAAGTATTTATATTTCAAATAAAACCTCTTGTTTTGGTTTTGGCAATATTTAGATTTCAAAATGGGGTTTTAAATAAACCCAAATCTATTTGATTTATTAAACAAAAGGTCTATTTACTTAATTAAAATGGACCCTAAATTAAAATTATTAATTTGTTTTGGCAATTTGGATTATCTTTGTGAGCAGAACCAAGTTCATAGTTGTAAAATTTGGTGAAGTTTGAATTGTTTTGAATGTTTGAGTGTTGATTGAAATTCAAAACAAATTAGAATTGGAAAAAAGAAAAGGTTTGAAGACGGAAAAAAAATAGAACAAGGACTCGGCCCAATTGGCCCAAGCCAGGAAGCCCAACAAACCAGCCCAGCTTCCCTCCCGAAAAGAAAAGCAGTTCGCACCAACTTCACGACCCACAAAGTGGTGGTGGACCCTTCCCCACTCCCTTTCCTCGGCAGCGAGGGACCCACATGCCAACTCGCCCCTCTTCTTCCTCATGACGACCACGCGGCCGTTTACGCCAGTGATTCAGCGCGTTAATTCCGAGTAATGGCGCGTTAATCGCCCACGACCATGCGTACATAAGCACCTCTCCTCCCTGTCATTCCTCAAGCGCCAACCCTTCCTCGCCACGGGGTGCTGGGAATCATCTCAAACCGCCGCTGCTCCGAGCTTCCTTCTCCAATTCCGGCCAGTACCGCCACCGTGCCTCCTCGACCTAGCTCCACCTTCCCCACCTCCTGAAGCATCTATCCATGCCCCTCGTTTGACGCTGGCGTCCACACGTCGACTCGACCAAGCTACGGCGCCGCCGATACATCTTCAAGCTATGACGGCGATTCCCAAGTAAACCAGACCGCCCCGCGCCTCCTCGTTCATGCTCCCTCACTCGCCTCGACCATGTGCAGCTAACCATATCGTCTGTTTGTCTTCTTGTGGCACAGCATCGTCCTCGACCTCGACCACGTGCAGCCGTCGCCGGACCTAACTCCGGCGAAATTACGCCCCTGGCGCCCTTGTCAAGCCAGCGATACTTTGAGCATCACCACATCCTCGCGATTCTGGTAGCTTACTCCTCCCTTTCTTCGTCCTGCCTGTAGCGCCATGCCTACTATCGGCTCACGCTCGCTCGCCGTTGTCCTAAGCGTCGCCGACTTTGGCAAGTCGGTAGGAGCCATCGATCTAGATCAATGCACACGTGATTGACTTATCGAAAGGTAAGATCGATCTGCGCCTTACGTTCCACTTTAGATCCTGCAGTCCGTTGCGATCCACGAACGGTATCATCCAACGAAAGCGGCCGCGTGGCCGGCTTGTTTAAAAACAGAATTTAGAAAACAGATTTGTTTGTGATTTTCAAACCTTTGTAACTTTTGATCCACCGTCCAAAATTGCAAATTTGGTATCATTGGAATCAGTGGAACAAGCCCTAATAACCATGCCTTGGTTTAGCAAATAGTATCCATTAGAGTGTTTGTTTTTGCAGAAACTTTTGTGTGCTTGTTTAGAGTAGAAAAATGATTCAAAAATGTTTTTAGGGTTAAAACCTTTGCAAAATGGGTTGTTGTAAACTTACTGACCCTAGGAACCAACCCATGGATTTTAAAATGGTTTTTGTGAAAGTTTGGGAATAAAAACTTGATTTGGTCATTTCTAGCCATTTAAAAATAATGGTTTCATTATGAAAATGGTTTGGAATTAAAGATTTGGAAAAATGATTTGGATAAAATCTACTAACCCTAAACACCAAGTTTTGAGAAAACAACAACTTATTTGGTGAACCACTTAAAGTTGTTGCCTTGATAAAAATATTTTCCACCACATAAAATGATGAATGGATTTGAAAATGGTTTTTGGATAAAACCCTTTGCAAATGACTTTGCCATTTTGGTAAATGACCACTTTGGACCTTACCAAGTTTAGAAGCCTAGTGGAGACCATCTTTGCAAATAAAACTATCTTGTGCATGCTCCCATGCATGACTTAGAATTCCATTATTTTTGTGTGTGAATTGTTTGATTGATTATTGTTTTGGAATGCTAGTTGATATTGTGTTTGCTTGATTGATTGTAGTGAAGTTATAAAAGTGTGAGACTAGCAAGATCAAGGAGTGAACCAACATTCCCTACCAAAAAGGCAAGTGACACTATCATCTAAAAGTCCTACTATTTTCATTATACTTAGTGGATTTTGAAACATGCATGAAAACTATTTTATACTTATGCTATGCTAAATCCTAATAGGATACCCTTTACATTCCTTAGAGAAAACATTGTAGTTGTTATATGCTTAGCCATGCTATATTTTGAAAAGAGATACATGTTGAGATTTTATGAGGTTGAGAAAAGGACTTGTGTTTTATATAATAAAACAAGGACTCAATGAACCACCTGGGTGGCCAAGGATACTTTGAGTTTTGGATAAGGTTGCAACAAAAGTAACCATGTCTATGGCAATCACTTTGTGTTGTGCTCAAAGGAAACCACCGAAACTTAGAGATTGAACATGTTTCTCCAATTGTGGCTTTCGTGCAACCACATGCTATTATGGCTCTGGCTTAGTCAACTACATTAGGAAGACCCATACATTGTCTTTAGTTTACTGGACATGGGGACCTGGAATCCTTCATGGGTGCTGAAGACAAGCTAGCAATGGTGTATGGGAGGACCTTTTGGAAAGACTTCGTCACATTCTCAATCTGCCAGTGCTCCATCTTGGTGAGCACTAATCCGATGGCTTGGTGGCAAAAGGATGGGATTGTGACATGTGGGTAAAGTGTACTCCTTCTGCAGAAGATAATAAAATCTAAGTACTTAGCCGTGTCCCCGGTTATGGACAATACTGAGCAACTAAAGTTTGAACTATGGGAGATCTCGACATTCCAATTTCTAAAATAAAAACTTGATGCACTTGGGGGTACCAAGGAATTCAAAGAGATTTTGTTAAAGCTTGATGCACTTGGGGTTACCAAGGAGCTCAAGAGATTTGATAAAACTTGATGCACTTGGGGTTACCAAGGAGCTCAAGAGATTGTGATAAAACTTCATGCACTTGGGGTTACCAAGGAGCTGAAGGGATTTTGACAAGGACTTGAATACTTGAGTTTCTACCAAGTAGTTCAAGGAGATTTTTGATAACAACTTAAACCCTTGGACTTTACCAAGAAGTTTTCAAAGATTTGACAAAGGACCAAAACCATTTTGAAAAGACAGGATAAAATATTGCTTTATGCAAACAAGCCTAAACTCTACTTAGCCAAATATGCATGTAATAACAGGATCCACTTATATTCAACATAGTAGTGAGACTTGCCAATACAATTCAAATGTATTGACCCTTGTGGCTGTAACTTGTAATGTTGCAGGTTTGATTGTTTTAGTGAAGATTGATTGATTAGGAATACAAAGTCTACAACCAACATCACCTGTGGCACTTTGAAGATGAAGGACCCATGCTTATAGTTACTCTGGCGCAATGTATTGTAATAGCCAAATGAGCTATGGAAAGATGTAAAAAAATTATATTATTCCTGGTTATAAAGTTACATTATGACCTTTGTTTCTCGATGTTACATCTAAAACTGTGGATGCTAGCTATTGATCCAGGGACTAGCATTGTAAACACAGGGGACACCACCTTATGTTAATAAAGGTTGGGACACTCCCTCTACAGGATGTAATATCAAGAAACAAAGGTCATAACAACTTTATAACCAGGAATAATAATTTATTACATCTTACATAGCTCATTGATACAATGCAGCAGAATATAACAATAGCAAGGGGTCCTTCATCTTCAAAGATACCACAACTCTGAGCTCTGTAAATTGTAAACTTTAACAAACAGGCAACATAACAAGATTATAACCTGAAATTGACAATCTATGGTAGTATAGTGAGTCTATCATCTATATGCATTTGGCTAAGTGGAAACTTAAACTTCTTTATAAAATAGATTTTCCTTATCATTTTTAAAACACTAAGTTTTTGTGACAAAATCTTTCCCAAGGCATCTCCCAATAGAAATTGGTGATCCTTCAACCCTTGTTTAATCACAAGTTTTTAACTTAGAAATTGGGATGAGGAGATTCTTGATAGCTTCCATGTCTTGATGCTCCAATTGTCCTTTGCCAGCGACATGGCTAAGTACTTAGATTTTTACACTCTGTAGAGGTGGTGCACTTTCCCCACAAGACTTGGTTTCACCAAGACAAGATCTTTGAGAAGCCTTCCCTTAGACCGAGAATGGGCGTTCAACCTATCATCCCCTACCACCAACTGTCCATTTGGCTAAGTTCGTGCAACCTATATGATCAGGTAGAGCCCATAATGCCAAGTGGCGCACTTTAAGCTTCTCAACATTTGACATCTCAAATCTCTTTGTTCTGGGTGGCCATCCACAAGTGAGATACACAAGGTAAACCATATAAATCAGCCTTGTGAACCACTCAACACAAACCATTCCTTCCATTCCACCCATTGATTCATTCCTTAGTTGTTTTATTAAACAAAACACAAGTCCTCGAGACTTAGAAATTTTCCATAGCATGAATATATATTCCACCCTTGTTTTCTATTAGCTAAGCTAAGCATGATAGTAATAGGAATCTTAACTTGGGAAATTTCTACTAAGGTTTCATCTACTAGGATTTCCCATGGCATAGTTTACACTTAGCAAAATTCCATACAAGTCCTACTTAAAATATCACTAATGCATGGTGAAAATAATGGGACAAAGTATGAAGCATCACTTGCCTTTTGGTAGAGAATATAAGTTCACCTTGTCTTTGCAATGATCACACTCTTTAAATCACTACAACTCAATCAAGCAAGGCACAATTTCAATCTACCATTCAAGCAACATCACATAAAATAATAGAAACAAAACAATGCATGCAAGCATGCCAAACGTTATTTATTTACAAAAGTGGTTTATAATAGGTTATAAACATTCTAAAACACTTTATTGGTCATTTTATAAAGTGGAAAAACTATTTGCAAAAGATTTTATTTATAAACCATTTTTAAACCAAATCATTATTTTATGTGGTTGAAAATGCCTTTATCAAAGTAGCAATCTTTATAGGGTTTACCAAATAAATTTTTAAGTCATAAAACTTGGTGTTTAGGGTCAGAGAGTTTAAAACAAAACATTTCCCAAAGGTTTTCTTCCAAAATCATTTTAACAATTAAACCATATTTTATTTGGCTAGAAATGTTTTAATTCAAGATTTTATTCTTTTGCTTCACCAAATAAATTTTTGAAACCACAAATTGATTCCTATGGTCAGTAGGTTCAAAACAAACCATTTGCCAAAGATTTTATCCCCAAAATCATTTTAGAACAATTTTTATATTCTAAACATGCATACACAAGTTTCTGTAAAACAAACAATTTAACGAAGCTTTTATTAAACAAAGTGCATGGTTGGATAGGTATTGTCTTGCTGATTCCATTGATATAAAATTTTCAAAATTTGGATGTGTGGTTTGAAAGTTATGAATTTTCAAATTGGAACAACACATAGATCATTTACGGTTTTTTAAAACAAAGCGGACTACGGGCCGCGTGGCGTGATTTTATTCGTTTGTACCGCTTGGTTGGATGCGATGCGATGGCAGCCGTTGGATTTAAGTGGGATCACACAGCTCAGAAACAAGCGTACCCTTTCAGTTAAGTTTCTATCGCACGTCGGATCGGATCGAGCGGTACACATGAGCTAGTCAAAGTTGGGTGGCTATTTGGCGGTGGCGGTGGTGGCGGGCGGTCGACGATGATGGTGGCGGCGTTCAAGGAAGCGAGGAGGAGCAGGATTGGCTCACGAGATCGCCGTGCCATGGGAAGCTCAACATGGTCTTCGGGTAGCAGGCGCGCCGGGTCGATGAGAATCGCTCGCGGAGTTAGGGGTGGCGCGGGGGCTTACGCTTGTCGGCGGGGACGAGGATTCGGTGCATGTCATAGGGAGAGGAGAGTATGGTTAGATCGCAAAGGCGTGGCGAGGATGCGCATGAAAGAGAAAGAAAGGCGGTCGAGTTCTTACAGAAATTAGCCCGGAGAGGAAGCAGACTGATGGCGGTGGTGGTCGTTATCGTTACCCGAGGTTACGAAGTAGAGGGGACGAGCAGGAAATACAGTGATGGTGCGTTAGAGGCTGGGAAGATGCTCGTGTGCTCAAGGGGCGAGGCGGCGGGCTGCCGGAATTCTCGCGGAGCTCGTCGGGCGATGTGTAGTATCTGGCAATTAGTGCGGCCGATGGCGAGGCGTGGCGATGGAGGGAAAGAGAGAGGGGCATGCGATTAAGAGGCATGGTCGCGGGATGGAGTAACACGGTCGATAAAGTGTATTCACGCCCGGCTTCAACGGCGAAGCGAGGAGGAAAGAGAAGCGTGATCGTGGCGGGTAGAAGAAGGAGCTGGCCCGGTGGGGTCGTCTCGTCGGCGTGAGGAGAGAGAGTGGGTCCAGGCGTTCAGCGAGTGGGTGAGTTCTGCGGTGAAAGCGTTTCGCTCGAGGTGAGAGGAAAGATGGGCTTTGGGCCCTAGTGGGCTCATGGCTGGTTCCATTTTTGATCGATTGTTTTCTTTTTCTCATTTGGTTTTCTGTTTTGATTTTTGAATAAACAATTCAAACACTCATTTGAATTCAAACCTTAACCAAAATTTGTGTAGGTTTAAATACTAATTAGTAATATAATCTGAAGTCAATTTTGAATAAAACTTTATTCTTTTGGGGTCTTTTAATTATTCAAATAAGCCCTTGTTTTTAAATCAAATAGGATTTATTTCAAACACCATTTAAATTCTTTAAACTTTCAAATCTTTTCAGTAGGTTTTTATTTGATTATTAGGGTGTCAAAATATTCATCTTGAATTATTTGGAAAGTATTTAATATGATTCTTAAATCATTTGAATTGGGTATTTGTTTTAGTTCAATGGAAATTAATATAGTTTAATTCCTAAATTTTATTTGGAAGTTTTATTTTATTTAAATTAATTAAACAATTTTTTATACCACTTGGGTAAATTCCAAAATACTATTTTCTCATGAATTATATAATTATTCTTATTAGAGATTTGTCTTTATTCAAATAGAATTTGGTTCATGCCATTTTATTTTATTTGGAGAATTCCTTATCCATTATTTTATTTGGATTTGGATTATAAATCATTCCATTTGCTTATGGATTTGGCCAAGATTTGATTTGGTCTTTAAATATTCTTTATTTAATATTTCTTTCTTCATCTTATAAAATCCATATCTTTTATTTAGAGATCCAAACTTGGTGATTCAATTTGTAAAATCTTATTTAATGTTTATTTATCTTTTTAAATATCTTTAGGATTATTTGCTCACCATTTGGTATGGATTTATGAATGGGTTCTTTATTTGCTTTGGAATTTTAATTTCCTTATCTTATTAAATTCATAAGATTTTATTTATGGCTCAAATTGAATGAAATCAATTTATATGGCTTTATAATATTACCATTTGTCATTCTTGATCATTTTGAAATGTTTGTTTGACCAATTTTATATGGATCCAAATCCATGAAGCTTGGAGATAACTTGGAAATGATTTTATTCCATTAGGGTTTAGGGTTTGGATTTATTTTCCAAGTGTTTAAATTTCAGATGCATTTTATGAAGAATGCATTTCACTTGATTTGAATTTAGTTAGTTCAAACTTTTTAATTAAAGTTTGTTCAAGATGGGATTTTAAGTTATTTAGAAACAAAAGTTTCTTTTAAGCCTAAAATTCAACAATAATTTATTTTGTTTATTTATTTTTCACATTACAAGATTTGGAAAATCTTGGGATGTGACATTCTTCCCTTAAAATAAATCTCGATCCGAGATTTGGCGAGGCTAGGGGTTACTAGTTGGCTCAAAGCATCTGAAGTACTACCACCCTTAAAAATTTCAACTAAATTACATCTTGGTTTGCTTGGGATCTTGTTGAAACTTCTCTGGGCAAACATCTGCATAGTGTCCCTTGTTTCCACACTTGGGAAACATGTGACAAGGCTGAGATCCTTCATAGGCTTTATCTTGTGCTTCATCTTTTACGGATAATTGCTTGCATAATGTCCTTGGTTACCACAATTGTAACATGTGATAAGATTGGAGTTCTTCATGTATCTTCTATGGACAAGTTGACACATAATGGCCTAGCTCTTTGCAGTTGTTGCAAGTACTTGGCTAATTTCCTTATACTTCTTCTTCTCTAGACATTCATTGGCATAGTGTCCCATTTCTTTGCAATGACCACATGCACATGGCTTTGTCCTTCTTTTCTTGGGTTTCTCCAAAGCTAGGAGTGCTTCTAGTTCATGTTCTTCATATGTTATCTCAAAGGTAGGAATGTTTCTTGGTCTCCTTGACCTTTTATTATTCTTTGGATAATACATATGTCTCCTCTTTGGTCCTTTAAATTGAGTCATATTGCATGGAGGTGCAAGCTGAGATTTTCCTTGTCTTCATCCTTCTTGGTAGACTTGGCTCTCTCAAGGTAGTCTGCAATCAGTTTTTGCACTCCACCTTGTTTCCTTTGTTGAACTATGGAATAGGTGGGGCATTGAATAGGGACATGATTATTTCCTTCACATAAGTAACAAGTATCTTGAGATGTGGGGCATTGATTAGTTGGATGTTTCTCTTCACAATTGGGGCATTGATCTTCATGCTCCTTGGAAATGTGATCCTTGTCTCCACAAATATTGCAAGCTTGGGTTCCTTCTAGAATATCACCCTTGACATCCTTGTTGTCACAAACTCCTTGGGAAAGGTTGTCTCCTATGTTGATCATTTGAGTGGCCATCCTTGAAACAATTGGGATTGAATTTTCAAAATCCTTTGTATGGTTAGGTCTAACTCCTGGTGTTAGCTAAAATTGAGCTGTCACTTGGTTCAACTAGGTTTGGGTTACTATGAGTTCTCTCATGTTGTCCTCTTGGTTGTTGTTGTTGTCACCATCCTTGATGTTGGAGTTTCTTGAAGAAGTCATCTATTTGGGTTGGATTGGGATTAGAATAGGAAAAATATTTCTAAGGGAATAATTCTAATCACACACATCACAACTCACAAGCGAAGTGCAAGCAATCACAAACAAGCATTCCACTCAAACAACAAGTCTCAAGCATATTTTTAGGCAGCCAAAATATTTTGCTACACCACATAAGTTGGTGGGTTTGACTTAAACTAAATATGGTGGTCCATCTATATGGTTCACTTGAGATCATTCCATCCTTCTTGGTTGATTCTTCTTGAATGAGATCATGGTTTCCTTGGGAAAATTTCTTGTGTCTTGGTCACAAAACTTCAAAGGTGATGATGATTCCTTCTAAGTTGTTTCCTTAGTCTTCCAGTCTTGAGTAACATTTCTTGTCTCACTTGTAGTCCTTTATGATATCAAGGTTGAAGTCCTTGTTGAGAATAAGGTTGAAACCACTTGAAGATGTTGAAGTCATTAGAGTTGATGAAGTCCTTTGCTCATGGTGAAGTCTTTGTCCATGGGGTGAAGCTTTGTCCATCAAGTTTGAAATAGAAGAGATTTAGAATCAAAACCAAAATGGTTGAGGAAAGAGTTTACAAGATTGTTTGTAAATAAGTTTTGGAACAAATTCAACTCCTATTTTTCTAAGGGGTTTTGTCCAATCCTAGGGTTAAAAATCCTACAGGCAACACAATGCTCTGATACCATCTGTAAGGTTCCCAACCTTTAATAAGGTAGAGATCCCTGTGTTTACAATGCTAGTCCCTGGATCAATAGCTAGCATCCACATTTAAGATGTAATATCAAGAAACAAGGTCATAACACAACTTTATAACCAGGAATAAAGTAATTTATTACATCTTCCATAGCTCATTTGGCTATCTCATTTAATCACAATGCAGAATATATGAATAGCATGGGGTCCTTCATCTTCAAAGTGCCACATGCAGACGTAATCTAGTTATGTAGACTTGTAATCCTATTCAATAAACTTCACTAACATCAAACAAACCTGCAACATAACAAGTTATAGCCACAAGGGTCAATACATTTGAATTGTATTGGCAAGTGATACTATGGTAGTATAGTGGAGTCTATCATCTATATGCATTTGGCTAAGTGGATCTTAGGCTTGCTTTGCTCAAAATAGATTTTCCTTATCATTTGAAAACACTAAGTTTTTGTTTGACAAAATCTTTAGAAGGCATCTCCCAATAGAAATTGGTGATCCTTGAACCCTTGTTTAATCCACAAGTTTTTAACTTAGAAATTGGGATGAGGAGATTCTTGATAGCTTCCATGTCTTGATGCTCCAATTGTCCTTTGCCAGCGACATGGCTAAGTACTTAGATTTTTACACTCTGTAGAGGTGGTGCACTTTCCCCACAAGACTTGGTTTCACCAAGACAAGATCTTTCAGAAGCCTTCCCTTAGACCAGAATGGACGCGTTCCAACCTATCATCCCCTACCACCAACTGTCCATTTGGCTAGTTCTTGCAACCTATATGATCGATGAGCCCATAATGCCAAGTGGCTGCACTTTAAGCTTCTCAACATTTGACATCTCAAATCTCTTTGTTCTGGGTGGCCATCCACAAGTAGAGATACACAAGGTAAACCATATAAATCGACCTTGTGAACCACTCAGCAAAAACCATTCCTTCCATTCACCGGTGATTCATTCACTTAGTTGTTTTATTAAACAAAACAAGTCCTCATACTTAGAAATTTTTCCATAGCATGAATATATATTTCACCCTTGTTTTCTATTAGCTAAGCTAAGCATGATAGTAATAGGAATCTTAACTTAGGAAATTTCTACTAAGGTTTCATCTACTAGGATTTCCCTTGGCATAGTTTACACTTAGCAAAATTCCATGCAAGTCTACTTAGAAATATCACTAATGCATGGTGAAAATAATGGGACAAAGTATGAAGCATCACTTGCCTTTTTTGGTAGAGAATATAAGTTCACTCCTTGTCTTTGCAATGATCCTCTTCAAATCACTACAACTCAATTAAGCAAGGCACAATTTCAATCTACCATTCAAAGAAACATCACATAAAATAATAGAAACAAAACAATGCATGCAAGCATGCCAAACTTTGTTTATTTACAAAAGTGGTTTATAATAGGTTATAAACATTCTAAAACACTTTATTGGTCATTTTATAAAGTGGCAAAACTATTTGCAAAAGATTTTATTTATAAACCATTTTTAAACCAAATCATTATTTTATGTGGTTGAAAATACCTTTAACAAAGTAGCAATCTTTATAGGGTTTACCAAATATATTTTTAAGATCATAAAACTTGGTGTTTAGGGTCAGAGAGTTTAAAACAAAACATTTCCCAAAGGTTTCTTCAAAATCATTTTTAACAATTAAACCATATTTTATTTGGCTTTAGAAATGTTTTAATTCAAAGGTTTTATTCTTTTGCTTCACCAAATACATTTTGAAACCACAAATTGATTCCTATGGTCAGATAGGTTCAAAGAAAACAAATGACATTTGCCAAAGATTTTATCCCCAAATCATTTTTAGAACAATTTTATATTCTAAACATGCATACTGAAGTTTCTGTAAAAACAAACAATTTAACAGAAGCTTTTTACTAAACAAAAGTGCATGGTTGGATAGGGCTTACATCTTGCTGATTCCATTGATATAAAATTTGCAAAATTTGGGCGTGTGGTTTGAAAGTTATGAATTTTTTCAAATTAAACTGACACATAGATCATTTACTGGTTTTAAAGCCAGGACTACAGGCCATGTGGCATGATTTTATTCATACATGCCGCTTCGGTTGGATCGTATGCGATGCGATGGCAGCCGTTGGATTTAATTGGGATCACACGGCTCCGAAGCAAGCGTGCCCTTTCAGTTAAAGTTTCTCTCGCTTTTTACGTCGGATCCGGTCGAGCGGGTACATAATCGACTAGTCAAAGATGGCGCTGGCGGTGGCGAGGTGGTGGCGGAGCGATCGGAGACGGCAGCGGTGGTGACATTACAGGAAGGCGAGGAGGAAGAGATTGGCTCACCAAGAGATCGCCATGGCGTGAGAGGAAGCTCAACCGTGGTCTTGGGTAGCGAAGAGGCGCATGGGGTCGATGAGAATGTCGCTCGCGGAGTTAGGGAGTGGCGCCGAGGAGCTTGGCAGCTTGTCGGCGAAGGGGCCAGGGCTTGGTGCATGCCCGGAGGGGAGAGAGAGTATGGTTAGATGCCGCAAAGCGTGGCGAGATGTAGCGTGAAAGAGAAAGAAGGCGGTGAGTTCTTACGAGGAACTTCGTCCGGAGAGGAAGCGACGGTGGCGGCGGTGGTTGTTGTCGTTCTGCAAGGAAGTTACAGGCCTTGTGAGGGGCTGAGCGACAGAGTGCGAGTGAGGATGCGCTAGAGGCTGGGGAAGATGCTGCGTGTGCTCAAGGGGCGAGTAATGGCTGAAGCTGGCAGGAATTCCCTCATGAACTGTCAGACAGTGTGTGTAGTATGTCGGAGGAAAAGAGAGAGAGGGCCTTGATGAATAAGAGGAGGCATGGTTGCGGGGTGGAATGGCATGAGCAATAAAAGCGTTATTCATGCTGGCTTCCATGGCCATAAGCAGCAAGAAGGAGGGAAAAGAGTGCATGATTGTTGACGGGTGAGAATTGAAAGGAGCTACAGCGGTGGAGGTCGGTCTCGTCGGCGTGGAGGAGAGAGGGGGAGTGGTCACGGCATTCTAATGGTAGTGGGTGAAAGTTTCTCACGGTGAAAGCGTTTTAACGCTCAGGGGTAAGAGGAGGGAAGATGGTACTTTGGGGCCCTAGTGGGCTCATTGGCTGGTTCCATTTTTTGATAGTCTGATTGTTTTCTTTTTTTCTCATTTGATTTTTTACGGTTTTTTATTTTTGAATAAACAGATTCAAACACTCATTGAATTCAAACCTTAACCAAAATTTGTGTAGGTTTTAAATACTAATAGTAATATAATGAAAGTCAATTTTTGAATAAAACTTTATTCTTTTAGGGGTCTTTTAATTATTCAAATAAGCCCTTGTTTTAAATCAAATAGGATTTAATAATATTTTCAAACACCATTTAAATTCTTTAAACTTTTCCAAATATTTTTCAGTAAGGTTTTTATTTGATTATTAGGGTGTCAAATATTCATCTTGAATTATTTGGAGAAGTATTTATATTGAAGTGATTCTTAAATCAGTCTTGAATTGGGTATTTGTTTTAATTCAATGAAATTAATATAGTTTTAATTCCCTAAATTTTATTTGGAAGTTTTATTTTATTTAAATTAATTAAACAATTTTTTTATTCCACTTAGGTAAATTCAAAATACTATTTTCTCATGAATTATATAATTATTCTTATTAGAGATTTGTCTTTATTCAAATAGAATTTGGTTCATGCCATTTTATTTTATTTGGAGAATTCATATCCATTATTTATTTGGATTTGGATTATAAATCCATTCCATTTGCTTATGGGTTTATTATTAAAGATTTGATTTTGGTATTTAAATATTCTTTGTTTAATATTTCTTTCTTCATCTTATAAAATCCATATTTTTTATTGAGATCCAAACTTGGTGATTCCAATTTGTAAAATCTTATTTAATGTTTATTAATCTTTTTAAATATCTTTAGGATTATTTGCTCACCATTTGGTATGGATTTATAGATAGGTTCTTTATTTTCTTTGGAATTTTAATTTCCTTATCTTATGTAAATTCATAAGATTTTATTTATGGCGTCCAAATTGAATGAAACTCAATTTTATACTGGTTTTATAATAACTTCCATTTTGGAGCCTTTTTCAGAATTTCATTTTGAATTATTTGTTTGACCAATTTTGGCATGGATCAAATCCATAGGCTTGGAGATAACTTAGAAATGATTTTTATCTCATTAGGGTTTAAGGTTTGGATTTATTTTCCAAGTGTTTAAATTTCGAGTGATGCATTTTATGAAAAGTAAACACTTGATTTGAATTTAGTTGGATTCAAACTTAATTAAAAAGTTTGTTCAAGATGGGATTTTAAATTTATTTAGAAACAAAAGTTTTTTTCACCCCAAAATTCAAATATCAATTTATTTTTGTTTGTTTATTTTTCTATTACAAGATTTGGAAATCTTGGGATGTAACGGACCTCATAAAGTCTGAGAAATACTCTCTAATCCAAGAATTCTTTTAACATCAAGATGTGCTTCAATAACATATTCTTCCTAGACAAAGCATCAAGAACCTTCATTTCTTTTTCCTTTCTTATATTTTATAATGTAAGGAAATGATTCAATAAACTCAACCCATTTAGTAGCGTACTTTGATTGTGACTTTGAATACTTGATACTTTATGGTCGGAATGTATGATAAATTCTTTTATTTAAAATAATGTTGTAACCTCAAGAACTCTAACAAGTACATGCAAATTCTTTATCATAAGCAGGATAATTTAATCCCAGCACCGGCAAGTTTCTCAGAAAAGTATGCTATTGGACGACCCTCTTGCATCAAAACGCCACCAATTCCTATACCACTAGCATCACATTCAACTTCAAATTGCTTTGAAACATCAGGTAATGCAAGCAAAGGTGCAGTAGTAAGCAAACCTTTTAATGTATCAAATGCAATATCTTGGGGTGCGCCCCATACAAATGGCACACCTTTCTTAGTCAATTCATTCAATGGTGCAACAATAGTGCTAAAATCCTTCACAAAGCGCCTATAGAAACCAACTAAACCATGGAAACTACACACTTGACTCACATTCATGGGAATATGCCAATTTTGAATTGCTTCAATTTTAGATTGATCTACTTCTACCCCATGCTGAGATACAACAAATCCCAGAAATATGACCTTATCTTTTCCAAATGTGCACTTCTCAAGATTAGCATATAATTAATTATCATGCAACACTTGCAAAACTTGTCTAATATGATCAGAGTGTTCAGATTCATTGCGGCCGTATATGAGTATATCATCGAAATAAACAACCACAAAACGACTAATATATTCTCTCAAAACATGATTCATTAATCTCATGAATGTACTAGGTGCATTAGTAAGACCAAAAGGCATAACTAACCATTCATACAAACCAAATTTTGTTTTGAAAGCAGTTTTCCATTCATCCCCTTCTTTCATCCTAATTTGATGGTATCCACTACCCAAATCAATTTTAGAGAAAATAGCAGCACCACTCAATTCATCTAACATATCCTCTAAGCGTGGAATAGGATGACGATATCGAATAGTGATGTTATTAATAGCTCTACAATCTACACACATGCGCCATGTACCATGTTTCTTAGGTACTAAAATAACAGGAACAACACAAGGGCTAAGAGAAACACGAATGTACCCTTTGTCGACCAACGCTTGTACTTGTTTCTGTATATCCTTAGTTTCTTCGGGGTTGGTTCGGTATGGTGCCCAGTTTGGTAATGTAGCGCCAGGGATCAAATCTATTTGATGCTCAATTCCACACAATGGAGGCAATCCAGCTGGCACATCTTCTAGAAACACATCACCAAAATCCTGCAAAACAGTAGATACACCAAGAGAAATAGGGGTCATGTCATTAGAAACCAAAACCTCGCCCTTATACATGAGCACAAGTGGCATGGCTGTAGGATCCTCACTAAATTCTCTCATATCCTCTTTGGTGGCTAGTATGACTAGATTATCCACTCGCTCACTTTTCATTATATCATTCTTTTGGGGCTCATTTACAACACTCACAGTTTCAACACTCTCGCCTAGGTGCATCTTGCAAGTTCACTTGAATCTTCTGACGAGATTCATTCACAATCTGCTGTGGTGTCATAGGCTGCAAATTGATTTTATTGCCCTTGAACTCCAAATGATATGTATTAGCTCGGCCATTGTGTTGCACATGGCGATCATAAAGCCAAGGCCGACCCAATAGTAAATGGCACGCAGTCATAGGAACCACATCAAAATCAATAGAATCCTTGTATGTCCCTATTTCAAAGTTCACACGTACCATATGGTTTACCTTCATCTCACCACTGTCACTCAACCATTGTATGTAGTATGGCTTGGGATGAGGTAAATATATCAAATTCAGCTTGGCACACAACTCCTTGCATGCAAGATTTCTGCAGCTACCTCCATCAATGATTACTTTGCAAGCTTTGTTTGGGCCAACTAGAGCTTTTGTTTGGAACAAGTTGCAGCGCTGAGAGTCAACAACGGGCTGCACACTAAGGATACGTGGAGAGACCACTATGCTAGGCGCATGCTCAGGAAAGGCATCCATACCTTCCTCCTCATAATCAGCGCCATGATCATCAGGATCAATATCATCTCCACTCTCATACTCTCCTTGATCATTAACAAACATCACCTTGCGGTTTGGACAATCTCGCTTGAAATGTCCCCTTCCTCCACAAGTATGGCACTCCACATCACGAGTACGAGCTGTTGACATATTGGAACCCGTGCTAGCAGCAGGAGCAACAGGTTTCCTAGCTTGAGAACCATAGGATGACTGAGGTGTTGGCTTCGAAGATGGTGTAGTGGTATGGCCAGCAGCCGCATTAGGTGTAGAAACATGTGGCGGCGGTGTAGACCTTGCTGAAAAGCGGCCTCTGGAAGGGTATCTTGCACGCGCCTTTGCCTCTTCAGCAAGGTGTGATTCGTCCTCCCTTGCATGATGCAACAATTCATTCATAGTCTCATACCTATGATGACGAACAATGCTCTTGATTGGTAGCTTCAAATTATTGAGAAATCGTTGCATGGTCATCTCAAGAGATTCACGAACTCTAGCACGCTGCATAAGCATCTCCATCTCCATGTAGTACTCATCAACCGACATGGTTCCATGTCTCAAGTTTGTCAACTTATCAAAAAACTGAGCGCAGGTAGTTGGTGGGTACAAAGCGTTCCTTCATGATGCGCTTCATCTCTTGTCAGGTCATCACCGGAAGGTCATTGTCATCCCTTCTATTCTGCACAAGGGCATCCCACCAACGCAAAGCATAACCATCAAATTCTGACGCTGCAAGCTTGACCTTCTTTTCTTGAGTGTACTCATACAAGCGCCAGAGCTTCTCAATCTTCAACTCCCATGTGAGGTAATCTTCAGGATCAATGGAGCCATCAAACTTGGGAATTGAAAACTTGGGCTTGCCCAATCCATCATCAACCGGTTGGTGAGGTATACGTTGAGCACACCCAATTGGAGCAAAGCCACGTCCATGAACAGGTTGAGGAGCACGGCCACGGCCAACTTGTGGTTGTTGACTATCCCCTCCATTACTTTCTTCTTCATCGTCATGGGCATCATCATATTGCTGCCTTTGTCCAATTGCTATTGTGAGAGCATCAAGAGAACGTTGCAAAGCTGTGACATTGGTGTTGATAGCTGTTACTTGTGTCTGTATGGTAGCGACTGCCTCAACATTTGCTTCCAAAGTCACTTGCACGTCCTGAATATTCTTGTCAATGGCATCTGTTGTATGCTTGAACACACGTGTCAAATGGGACTTCAATGCTTCATATTCCCTCCAGTTGACAAGCTCGTCGTCCTTCTTTTTCTGTGACACAACATCATCACTAGTAGACATGATTAGTAGATTAGTGCAAAAAGCAAAATCGATATGGTGGAGCACTCACAACTCACTCCAACTGACAAGAAAGTAGATCTTACCGTTCCAAAGTGAATAGAGATGCTTTACCAATTCGAAATCAACAACTAATGCACTGATGTGATGAAGTGAATATCAAGGGTATGGAGAACGATCGCAGGGCACACAGGTTATTTATGGTGGAGCTGTAGGTACGGTATCCTAACTACACCGCAAACAAGTCCTAGTGCTGATCGTTATGATAACCCAAGAAACACACACAGTGGAGATAAGCGTGGCAAAGCAACTTATGAACATGAATATGGCAATGCACAAGAGAGACGCTAGAATAGCTCAAAATAAACAGGCACAAGATTGCTCAATCTACAAGTGCTATGATCAACTAGGCCTCCAATAAAGCACACTTTAATATCTCTTTTTGTCACGCTTGTAGCTCTATTCGCTCTCTTTTTTTCTACTGAATCTCTTTTCCTTTTCTGTTTTTTCTTTTTTTTGATTTTTTTTAACTATATGACTCAATGCAAAACGAATGCAAACTAGGAGGGGCCAGAGAATCCGGTTTGTCGGGGGCCGGATAATCCGGTCTGGCGAGGCGAAAATTTTGCACTTTCAAAACCCTAATGAGCAGCCTGTCAGGGCAAATCAACTAGTCTCGTGGGTACGTTCCTAGGAACGGATGTAGTAGATAGGCTGTAGCTAGGTTTGAAACACAAAAGTACGCTATGTGGACTCGGAAAAGTAGATGGAAACTTGCGGAAAACGGTGATGGTAGACTCGGCGGAAAACAAGATCAAAACCCTAAACTTAAACACAAATGAAAACTAGACTCCTACGAGAAAAACCTGTAGATCGGATCTACGAGAAGACACGACCAGCAACTAAAACTTGAAAAACGATGCAATCTAGGCTAGGGCAAATCTTTTTGTATGGCTTTTTCTGTATAGGATGAAAACAAGAACTAATCTATGGATGGATTTGTGGATGCTCACCGAGTAAACGAGGAAATCTGATACCAAGATGATATGGGGTGGCCCGATCTTCTCAGCAAGCACTTGTCGATGATGATGGTGGATGATAGATAGCTAGCCTGTAGCTCTAAACTCTCCCGCTCGAAACCTGATGCCAATGCAACAGCTCTCGAACCCTGTGGGATATTCACAACACCACGCTCTTGCGCACGCAGCCGTCGACCACGAACGGTAGTTTACAATCTACTAATTCCCAATGAAACAACAAATCACACTCAATTGCAGTAGATAATTCGATCACAGGGTAATTCCAGAGGTTCTTGATAAGAAACAACTCCGAAATAGTTTTAACGTGGTCTAACCCTAACTATGGGGACGTCCCAGGGCTTATAAGGGCGGTCATGCCAAAAACGAAATTCGATACAAATGATCTGTCCAGATCTGATGGTAACTTTTAGGGCCGGACTTTCCTCCCTAAGTAGGGGCGGATTATCCGCCCCCCCCGGATTATCCTCCCCTGGGGAGGATTATCCGCCCCCATACTGAGCCTTGCGCCTGAAGTCCTTAGCATAATTCCTGGAGCAGGGCCGGATTATCTGCCCTTGTGGGGGCCGGATTATCCGCCCCCTGGGGACGTGTAAGTACTCGTTGGAAAGCTCTCGGAGTGATCTTTCCAACAAGTACTTATTTGCTTGATTTGGAGTTCGTATGAAGAATCCATGTCCGTTTCAATTTCAGGGCTTCATCATCCAACGGAACCTTCCTTCTTGATGATCTTCTCTTGCGCCTTCCTCCCGCCTCCTCGCATCCTTGGCGATCATCATGCTAGGCTCCTCTTGTAACCCTTCTCCTCCTCATGTCAAGCTTGTTTCCTCAACGAACCTGATCATACACAAGTGAATAGATTTAGGCAGTATAAAGTTCTCATTATCATAAACATCAGATTCATTTAGGAGTGAATTCACCTGTTGTTCAAGTAGCTTTGCACGAGCCCGTGTAATGGGTCCAATTCTAATCTCATTGTACTGATCCTTCTTAGCAGTGGCTAGAACATCTTTAGTAGTAATTGGGGCAGGTGTAAATATAGGGATGTCGTCATCAGAAGTGGATCCAGCCAAGATTGAAGCTATTGAGAATTGGCCGCAGCCCAAGACTGTCACACAAGTGAGGAGTTTTCTTGGCCTCGCTGGTTTTTATAGGCACTTTGTCAAAGACTTTGGATCAATTGCCGCGTCGCTGAATGAACTTACCAAGAAGGATGTGCCCTTTGTTTGGGGCGATGCACAACAACAGGCCTTCATCATATTGAAAGATAAGCTAACACATGATCCCTTACTCCAACTTCCTGATTTTACTAAGACTTTTGAGCCTGAATGTGATGCTAGTGGAATTGGTTTGGGAGGTGTGTTATTCCAAGAGGGAAAACCTGTTGCATATTTTAGTGAAAAATTGAGTGGGGCTAGTCTGAACTATTCTACTTATGATAAAGAATTATATGCGTTGGTTCGGACATTAGAAACTTGGCAACATTATCTATGGCCTAAAGAATTTGTTATACATTCTGATCATGAATCTTTGAAGCATATTCGTAGTCAAGCTAAGTTGAATTGTCGTCATGCAAAGTGGGTTGAATTTATTGAGTCTTTTCCTTATGTGATCAAACACAAAAAGGGTAAAGATAATATTATTGCTGATGCTTTGTCTCGCCGTTATACTTTGTTATCTCAACTTGACTTCAAAATATTTGGATTAGAAACTATTAAGGAACAATATGTGCATGATGCTGAATTTAAAGATGTGTTACAGAATTGTAGAGATGGTAGAACAAGGTACAAGTTCGTCTTCAATGATGGATTTGTGTTCCGAGCTAACAAACTATGCATTCCAGATAGTTTTGTTCATCTTTTGTTGTTACATGAGGCGCATGGAGGAGGATTGATGGGACACTTTGGCGTTAAGAAAATGGAGGATTTTCTTGCTGCACACTTCTTTTGGCCACGTATGCGTCGAGATGTTGAGAGATTTGTGGCACGCTGCACTACGTTTCAAAAAGCTAAGTCTCGCCTTAATCCACATGGTTTATATATGCCTCTTCCTGTTCCTAGTGTTCTTGGGAGGATATTTCTATGGACTTTGTTTTGGGATTGCCACGTATACAGAAGGGGAGGGTAGTATTTTTGTTGTTGTGGATCGGTTTTCTAAGATGGCACACTTTATTCCTTGTAATAAAACGGATGATGCTGCGCATATTGCTGATTTGTTCTTTCGTGAAATTGTTCGTTTACATGGTGTCCCAAATACTATTGTTTCTGATCGTGATACTAAATTTCTTAGCCACTTTTGGAGATGTTAATGGGCTAAGTTGGGGACTAAATTGCTGTTTAGTACTACATGTCATCCCCAAACTGATGGACAAACTGAAGTAGTAAATAGAACTTTGTCTACTATGTTTGCGGGCTGTTTTAAAGAAGAACTTAAAATTGTGGGAAGAGTGTTTACCTCATATAGAATTTGCTTATAATCGTTCGCTGCATTATACCACAAAGATGTGCCCATTTGAGATCGTGTATGGTTTTGTTCCTCGTGCACCTATTGATTTATTTCCTTTACCTACTTTGGTGCAAAATAATTTGGATGCTACACAACGCGCTGAAATGATATTAAACTTGCATAAGACTACTAAAGATAACATAGAACATATGAATGCTAAGTATAAACTTGCTGGGGATAAAGGGAGAAAGCATGTTGTGTTTGATGTTGGAGATCTTGTTTGGTTACATTTGCGTAAAGATCGTTTTCCTGATTTACGCAAGTCTAAGTTAATGCCACGTGCTGCTGGTCCCTTTGAGGTGTTAGAGAAAATAAACGATAATGCATATAAACTTGAGTTGCCTGCAGACTTTGGTAACGTTAGTCCTACGTTTAACATTGCATATTTGAAGCCTTAGTTTGGTGAGGAAGATGAGCTTGCGTCGAGGACGACTTCAATTCAAGAAGGGGAGAATGATGTGGACATCCCAGCTATTGATACAACCGTTGTACCTACAACTACACACATACAAGGACCTATCACAAGATCTCGTGCCAAACAACTTCACTATCAGGTACTTTTGTTTCTTGGAACTATTCCTCACATATATGAGAATATGATGCTGCCTAAATCAGATGTATTTATTACTCTTAGGAATGATGGGCCAAGCATGGATGAGAGGGACAAGCATTAGAGAATGGCCATGCATGGAGATGGCAGCAAACATGAGATGATTCAAGAGAAGGCCACGGATGAAGATTTCAGAACTTTGAGGCCACCATAATGAAGAAAGAAGGCTTGGATGAAATATTCAAGATTAATACTTCACAAATTCGTCCATAGCTTAATATGGTGCCGCGACACCTTTATTTTGGGTCAGGCCCATGTAATTTTCCCAGGATTTTAATTAGCCACTTTTTAGAGTCCGTATTTGAGGAGAAAAGGACTTCTAGGGTTGGACTCGGCCACCACTTCTATGGCTGGCCGAAACCCCACCTTTTCCTCCTTAAATACTCCCCATAGCCGTCACCCTAGACTCGGATTTTGTTTAGACATTAAGTTAGCCATCATAGCAACTTCGCCAAGGCTCGAGCGTCGCAGGGGCCTCTTGTACTTCGCACCTATACAGGATCCCACCTTTTCAATAAATCTTTCCTCTTAATCCACAATATTTTGATTGCAATATTAGTTCTTACTTGTTCTCGATTTCAGGTAGGAATTAAGACCCTCACTGGTTAGGCTGATCGTGTTCCCGCAAGATCGGTAACCTCTAGGAGATTGACCTAGCGATTGCATTGGCGCTCGTGCTCGCACGTGTAGTCGGATCGTCAAGCCCGAACTCCACCAAATCGACTATCACCATCTCATCGAAAGATCGAACACCTTTGCCCTATCATTACTATTCGATATCATCATCCTATTCCATGTTTGGATGACATGCTTGATGAATTGAGTGGCTCTACCATGTTTTCTAAAGTTGATTTGCGTAGTGGTTACCACCAGATTACTACTTCAGTTTGTCCATTAGTTTGAGGATGACATGTAGTACTAAACAGCAATTTAGTCCCCAACTTAGCCCATAAACATCTCCAAAAATGGCTAAGAAATTTAGTATCACGATCAGAAACAATAGTATTTGGCACACCATGTAAACGAACAATTTCATGAAAGAATAAATCAGCAATATGCATAGCATCATCCGTTTTATGACAAGGAATAAAGTGTGCCATCTTAGAAAACCGATCCACAACAACAAAAATACCATCCCTCCCCTTCTGTGTACGTGGCAATTCCAAAACAAAGTCCATAGAAATATCCTCCCAAGGAACACTAGGAACAGGAAGAGGTAGATATAAACCATGTGGATTAAGGCGAGACTTAGCTTTTTGACAAGTAGTGCAGCGTGCCACAAATCTCTCAACATCTCGATGCATACGTGGCCAAAAGAAGTGTGCAGCAAGAACATCCTCCATTTTCTTGACACCAAAGTGTCCCATCAATCCTCCTCCATGCACCTCCTGTAACAACAAAAGGCGATCAGAACTATCTGGAATGCATAGTTTGTTAGCTCGGAACACAAATCCATCATTGAAGATGAACTTGTTCCATGTTCTACCATCTCTACAATTCTGCAACACATCTTTAAATTCAGCATCATGCACATATTGTTCCTTAATAGTTTCTAATCCAAATATTGTGAAGTCAAGTTGAGATAACAAAGTATAACGGCGCGACAAAGCATCAGCAATAATATTATCTTTACCCTTTTTTGTGTTTGATAACATAAGGAAAATACTCAATAAATTCAACCCACTTTGCATGACGATGATTCAACTTAGCTTGACTACGAATATGCTTCAAAGATTCATGATCATAATGTATAACAAATTCTTTAGGCCATAGATAATGTTGCCAAGTTTCTAATGTCCGAACCAACGCATATAATTCTTTATCATAAGTAGAATAGTTCAGACTAGCCCCACTCAATTTCTCACTAAAGTATGCAACGGGTTTTCCCTCCTGTAATAACTCACCTCCCAAACCAATTCCACTAGCATCACATTCAAGCTCAAAAGTCTTAGTACAATCAGGAAGATGGAGTAAGGGAGCATGTGTTAGCTTATCTTTCAATATGACGAAGGCCTGTTGTTGTGCATCGCCTAAACAAAGGGCACATCCTTCTTGGTAAGTTCATTCAGCGGCGCGACAATTGATCCAAAGTCTTTGACAAAGCGCCTATAAAAAACCAGCGAGGCCAAGGAAACTCCTCACTTGTGTGACCGTCTTGGGCTGCGGCCAATTCTCAGTATCTTCAATCTTGGCTGGATCCACTTCAATACCCTGTGATGTAACAACATAGCCAAGAAACGCAACTCGATTGGTGCAAAAGGTGCACATCTCAAGATTACCAAACAAACGTGCATCACGTAAAGCATTGAAAACAGCACGTAAATGGTCCAAATGATCGTCTAAAGATTTTCTATAAATCAGAATATCATCAAAGTAGACTACCACAAAACGTCCAATGAAAGCACGTAAAACTTCGTTCATTAATCACATGAAAGTGCTAGGTGCATTAGTTAAACCAAACGGCATTACTAACCACTCATGTAAACCGAACTTAGTTTTAAATGTTGTTTTCCATTCATCTCCTAATTTCATACGAATCTGGTGGTAACCACTACGCAAATCAACTTTAGAAAACATGATAGAGTCACTCAATTCATCAAGCATGTCATCTAAACATGGAATAGGATGACGATATCGAATAGTAATATTATTGATAGGTCTACAATCAGTACACATGCGCGAAGAACCATCTTTCTTAGGTACCAAAATAATAGGAACAACACAGGGGCTAAGGGACTCACGAATATGATCTCTGTCGAGTAGTTCCTGAATTTGGCGTTGTATCTCCTTTGTCTCCTCTGGATTGGTTCTATATGGCACGCGGTTGGGCAACGTAGCACCAGGAATTAGATCAATTTGGTGCTCAATTCCTCTAATAGGAGGTAGTCCTGGTGGCAGCTCAGCGGGAAAGACGTCCTCATATTCCTGCAAAAGGTTAGCAATAGCGGGTGGCAAAGAAGGAGGCATATCCTCAAATGAAAACAAAACCTCTTTGCAGACAATTGCATAACATTGAGTATTGTTTACATCTAGTTCAGCAATATCAATTTTATTTGCAAGCATACATGGACTCTTCAAACGAATTTCAGTAGCATGGGTAGAATCAGATTTAGTGTTCTTTGGTGGTACAAAATCTGCAGCAACAATCTGATTCTCACTTTTATTTTTCTCCTCAGTTTTAGCTCTACTAGCTCTAGCAAGATCATCTTTTAAAATCTGTTCGGGAGTCATAGGTTTTAGACCAATTTTCTTTCCACCATGCATAAGAGAGTAGTGATTAGTTTTGCCATTATGAACAGATTCTCTATCAAATTGCCATGGTCTACCAAGTAACAAAGAACAAGCTTGCATAGGTACAACATCACAATCAACAAAATCAGAATATGTACCAAAAGTAAAATGCATGCGTATCATTCTTGTTACCTTGATCTTGCGAGAACTCTCAAACCATTGGATGTAATATGAATGTGTGCGTTGTCTTGTTGGAAGTGCAAGCTTCTCTACCATGTCAACACTAGGTAACTTATTACAACTCCCTCCATCAATGATGATCCGTATAGCTCTTTCCTTGACAACACCACGTGTTTGGAACAGGTTGTGGCGTTGATCTTGCTCAGATTTGCTCAATTGCACACTCAACACACGTTGTGTAATTAAGCTCTTATATTGATCAGCAGCTTCAGCTCCCATTACCTCTATCTCTTCATTAGCATCAGAATTTTCTCCATCTCGAGCAGAAATAAGGGCTAAGGTATCTTCATCAAAGTCACTCGTTGAATCGTATTGACCATCATCCCGCACCATCATCACACGTTGTGTTGTGCACTGTCTCTCAAAATGACCAAAACCCTAGCACTTGCGGCATTGTATATCCTTTGTCTTACCCGTGGAAGCCATAGAAGATGCACTACGAGCAGGAGCATTGGATGACGGTGGAGGAGCAGCTGGAAATCTTGTGGTGGCCTTGGATGTGGTAGTAGCTGGTGGCGAATCACGAGAAGGAGGTGCTGATTGTCGGGATGTCCAAGTGGATGTGCGACCTGCAGAATTATTAGTCCTCCTCCATGGTGTTTGGTGATCCTGCACTTCACGTTCAGCTTTGCAAGCAAGATGAAACAAACGAGTGATAGAATTATATTCCTTATAATCTAAGATGTGCTGAATGTCCTTGTTTAATCCACCAAAGAAACGTGCAAGCATTTGTTCAGTAGATTCAACAAGACCACACCGAACCATCCCCGTTTGCAATTCCTGATAATACTCTTCTACAGATTTTTTCCCTTGCTCTAAACATGTCAGATTCTTTAGTAAATCACGTTGATAAGTGGGAGGTACAAAACGAACACGCATAGCAGTTTTTAAAGCAGTCCAATGTCGCTGAGCAGACTGGCGGAAGTTTACCGTCATCAGGTGCGGATACCGAACCAGCAGTCCGACCCGCGATCGAATGCGCCGGCGCCAAAAGTGGTGCTGCGGCAATCTGTTCAAAATCTCGTTGAACCGAGCGTCAAGCTTGGCGTTGAAGGATTTCTCGAGTCCATCGATCTTGTCCATAGCATTGGTGAGCTTGGTATCAAACTCCCCGAGGCGTGTATCCACGTCTTCAGCGCGACTGACCAAGAGCTCGGAGAAGTGGGCATGTAGTTCTTCGTTCGTCATTGTGGCAGGGTTCCGCGAAGTATCTGTCATGGTTAGTCCTTTAAAAAGCACAGTTATATACTACAGAAATATGGTGGAAGTCACGCGTAATCCGTCAAGCAATATACGAAGCTCTTACAAGTTCTTACCAAACAACAGGAAAAGGTGATGTGCAACCGCGAGGATCAGTGGGTCCAGAGATTGAACCAAGCGATTATCAGGAGTCGAGAAACCGCACGTGGAGAATATCTGTGGAGCTCTGGGAAGGCTTAGCAAAGGGGGTTAGCAATTATCAAAACAGCAATGCAAAAGTTGAAAGAATGCTCAACAACGATGTCACGACGCGAGCCTAGATCACCAACGATGTCACGATGCGACACAACAAGCAATGTATGATGATATGGCACCCTGAAAAGCGAACCGAGATGCGGAAAATCACTATGATGGCGAGTGTCTAAAACTGATCTACGGGGTCTAAAAAACAGTATAGCCCCAAAAAATTTATTCGAAATTTTTGTATTATGCTCCGGAAAGCGCGCAGGGGCCAAAAAAATGTTGCTATAACGGCCGATGGAGAAAAGTGATCCCCGGGGTCGAAAAACAGCATAGCCAGGAAATTTTTTCGGAGGCGAAAAACAGGATCCCACCTTTTTTTTGTTTGCTCTCCTTTTGGACTTTAGCTTAACACGGAAACAACAAAGAAGGAAAGTAAAAAGAAATAACTAGGAAACAATAACTCAACTCGGACTCGTGCCGCGGCAGGAAAACTGATCGGATCTGTGTCGCGGTAGGAAGGCGGTGGCGGAGTATTAGAGTTTATGGTGGATGGGTGTATGGCGGCGGAATATGGTGGCGGTGATCGGCGAGTGTGGCGGTGACTACTATGATCAGAACTCGAAACTCTAAGGGACGAGACACTAAGACCAGCAACTCGACGCGATGATGTAGACACAAATTCAACAATGCAAAAGCTGAAAAGATAATGCGAGGCGTAGATTGGTTATGGGATGGATCTAAACTCTAACTGTGTTTTTGGCTTTTTCGTGGGTTATAGGTACAAATAGATCTAATCTACGAAAACAGTAAAATCTCACCGAGCAACCTGAAATCTGATACCACTTGATAGGGCAAAGGTGTCCGATCTTTCAATGAGATGATGATAATCGATTTTGTAGAGCTCGGGCTTGACGATCCGACTACACGTGCGAGCACGAGTGCCAATGCAATCGCTAGGCCAATCTCCTGGAGGTTACCGATCCTGCGGGAACACGATTAGCCTGCCCAGCGAGGGTCTTAATTCCTACCTGAAATTGAGAACAAGTAAGAACCAATATTGCAATCAAGATATTGCGGATTGAGAGGAAAGCTTTATTGAAAAGGTGGGATCCTGTATAGGTGCGAAGTACAAGAGGCCTCTGCGATGCTCGAGCCTTGGCGAAGTTGCTGCGATGGCTAACTTAATGTCTAAACAAAATCCGAGTCTAGGGTGACGTCTATGGGGAGTATTTAAGGAGGAAAAGGTGGGGTTTCGGCCAGCCATGAAAGTGGTGGCCGAATCCAACCCTAGAAGTTCCTTTCCCCTCAAATATGGACTCTAAAAAGTGGCTATTTAAAATCCTGCGAAAATTACATGGGCCTGGCCCAAAATAAAGGTGTCGCAACACCATTTTACGCTATGGACGAATTCATGAAGTATTAATCTTGAATATTTTGTCCAAGCCTTGTTTCTTCATTATGGTGGCCTCAAAGTTCTGAAATCTCCATCCGTGGCCATCTCTTGGATCATCACATGCTTGCTGCCATCTCCATGCATGGCCATGCTCCAATGCTTGTCCCTCTCATCCATGCTTGGTCCATCATTCCTAACAGTAAAAAATACATTTGATTTAGGCAGCATCATATTCTCATGTATATGAGGAATAGTTCGAAGAAACGAAAGTACCTGATAGTTAAGTTGTTTGGCACGAGATCTTATGATGGGTCCTTGTATGTGTGTAGCTGTAGGTACAACGGTTGTATCAATAGAAGGGATGTCCATATCAAACATGATCATCATTATGTACCGATGGTCGAGTGTTGCGGTAGTAATGTCGGGGACGGCCAACAGGGTGTGGAGGTTGTTCAACCTCCTCGTCAAACAGATCGTCCTCGTCGGGGTCGTAGTAGTACCCATCGTCTGTCCCTAATGTCACAGCAGCAGCCGCGGTGGAAGTCTGAGGTCCCTCAGCTGCAACGGTATCCGTCGGAGGTGCGGCGGCAGCCGAACCAGCAATACGACCCGTGATCGGAATGCACCCTGCGCCACCGAGGTGCCAATGGGGCGGGTGCGGGTGCGGGTGCCGGCAATCTGTCCAAAACCTCCTTGAACCGAGCGTCAAGCTTGTCGTTGAAGGATTTCTTGAGTCCATCGATCTTGTCCATGGCGTTGGTGAGCTTGGTGTCAAACTCCCCTAGTCGTGCATCCACATCTTCAGCGCGACCGACCAAGAGCTCGGAGAAGTGGGCATGTAGTTCTTGGTCCGTCATTGTGGCAGGGTTCCGCGAAGTATCTGTCATGGTTAGTCCTTTAAAAAGCACAGGTATATATGCCTATAACTACGAAAATATGGTAGAAGGCACACGTAATCCGTCAAGCAATATACGAAGCTCTTACAAGTTCTTACCAAACAGCAGGAAAAAGGCGATGTGCAACCGCGAGGAGCAGTGGGTCTAGAGATTGAACCGAGCGATTACCAGGAGTCGAGAAACCGCACGTGGAGAAATCTGTGGAGCTCTGGGAAGGCTTAGCAAAGGGGTTAGCAATTATCAAAACAGCAATGCAAATATTGAAAGAATGCTCAACGACGGTACTGTGCTGGTCCTAGGCTAGACCGTACTAGAGACGCGAGCCTAGATCACCAACGATGTCACGACACGACACAACAAGCAATGTATGATGATATGGCACCCTGAAAAGCGAACCGAGATGTTGAAAATCACTATGATGGCGAGTGTCTAGAACTAATCTACGGGGTCTAAAAACAGGTTAGCCCCAAAAAAAATTGTCGATTTTTTTTATTATGCTCCGGAAAGCGCGCAGGCGCCAAAAAAATATCACTATAACGGCCGATGGAGAAAAGTGATCCCCGGGGCCGAAAATCAGTATATTCAGAAAAAAAATTCGGAGTTTTTTTTTTGCCCTCCTGGACTTACGACTGAACTTCTAACTCGACACGGATTTTAGCTCAATACCCGAAACAACAAGAAAGGAGAGTAAAAAGAAAAAACTAGGAAACAATAACTCTACTCGGACTCGTGCCACGGCAGGAAAGGTGATTGGATCCGTGTCGCGGTAGGAAGGTGGTGGCGGAGTTTTAGGGTTTATGGTGGCTGGGTGTATGGTGGCGGAATATGGTGGCGGTGATCTGCGAGGGTGGCGGTGACTACTGTGATTAGAACTCGAAACTCTAAGGGACGAGACACTAAGACCAGCAACTCGACGTGACGATGCAGACACAAATTCAACAATGCAAAACTAAAAAGATAATGCAAGGCGTAGATTGGTGATGGGATGGATCTAAACTCTAACTGTGTTTTTGGCTTTTTCGTGGGTTATAGGTAAAACAGATCTAATCTACGAAAACAGTAAAATCTCACCGAGCAACCTGAAATCTGATACCACTTGATGGGGCAAAGGTGCCCGATCTTTCGATGAGATGGTGATAGTCGATTTCGGTGGAGTTCGGGCTTGACGATCCGACTACACGTGCGAGCACGAGCGCCAATGCAATCGCTAGGCCAATCTCCTGGAGGTTACCGATCCTGCGGGGACACGATCAGCCTGACCAGCGAGGGTCTTAATTCCTACCTGAAATCGAGAACAAGTAAGAACTAATATTGCAATCAAGATATTGCGAATTAAGATGAAAGCTTTATTGAAAAGGTGGGATCCTGTATAGGTGCGAAGTACAAGAGGCCTCTGCGACGCTCGAGCTTTGGCGAAGTTGCTATGATGGCTAACTTAATGTCTAAACAAAATCCCAGTCTACGGTGACGGCTATGGGCAGTATTTAAGGAGGAAAAGGTGGGGTTTCGGCCAGCCATATAAGTGGTGCCCGAATCCAACCCTAGAAGTCCTTTTCTCCTCAAATACGGACTATAAAAAGTGGCTAATTAAAATCCTGCAAAATTTACATGGGCCTGGCCCAAAATAAAGGTGTCGCAACACCATATTAAGCTATGACGAATTTGTGAAGTATTAATCTTGAATATTTCTTCCAAGCCTTCTTTCTTCATTATGGTGGCCTCAAAGTTCTGAAATCTTCATCCGTGGCCTTCTCTTGAATCATCACATGCTTGCTGCCATCTCCATGCATGGCCATGCTCCAATGCTTGTCCCTCTCATCCATGCTTGGTCCATCATTCCTAAGAGTAACAAATACATCTGATTTAGGCAGCATCATATTCTCATGTATGTGAGGAATAGTTCCAAGAAACGAAAGTACCTGATAGTTAAGTTGTTTGGCACGAGATCTTGTGATACGTCCTTGTATGTGTGTAGCTGTAGGTACAACGGTTGTATCAATAGATGGGATGTCCACATCAGGTGGCAACCGGTCCAACACAATCCCTAGGATCGGCCTTGGGGAAGACACTCTCCCACAGCCAACAACGGGGGTGAGAGGCTTGATGAGATCTTGACTACTTGGGCACGAGACACCGAGATCCCAAGGACTTGTACAACTTGAATGCACTAGGCAAAATCCAAGTGGTTTGTGGATAATTTGGTGCTCCTTGTCAAGGAGCATGAGACAAATAGTTGATAGATCCTCAAAGGGGTGTCTTCAACTACAATTATCCAAGTCTAGGGTTTACAATAGAGGGTGGGGGCTATTTATAGGCTAGCCACATTAAGAGGGGTAGTTTAGGAACGAAATGGAAAAATATAGAGAGGCGCTGGGCCGAGCTGACGCGAACAGGTTCAGTCATGACCGGTAGCACCGGGCTCACGACCGTAGTACCATTGTGGTCCGTAGCACCGCTAAGGTCCTGGGACTTCAGCCGAGTCGCTGAGCGAAGCGGTAATCGCTGACCGGTAGTACCGGTTCTAGACCTGGTATTACCGCTAGCGTCTGGGGCTTGGATAGGTTCCTCCTGGAGCGTCAGGTAGCTAGGTCCGGTAGTGCCGCATGCACAGGTAGTACCGGTCGCCGTATCCGGTAGTACCACCGGCGTCTGAATGCAGTTGGTCCCTTCCGTTGTGGTTCCTCGGTTCCATGGGTCCTTCTCTTGGTACCTGATGATGCACAAGGTGGGCATATGAAGTAGCAAGGCATCCAGGGGCGTATCGAAATCACACAAGGAAAGGAGCGAGTTAACCTTAGCTTGTAGGAGTTTGGCTCGGGCGCGAGTCATAGGTCCACTTGGGGAGCTCGTAGCAGTAGATGTAGTACCGTTCGTAGGACGGGCTGCATCAGGGTACCATCTAAATCCGTAGTTAAGACACCATATGGGATGTGGAATGGAAATAATCCTAGTTTGTCTTTTCTAAAGATTTGGGCTTGTGATGCATTTTTCAAGCGACTTCAGTCGGACAAGCTAAAACCCAAATCAGATAAGTGCATATTTGTGGGATATCCGAGGGAAACCTTAGGGTATTACTTCTACAACCGAGAAGAGGGCAAAGTGCTTGTCGCTTGTAGTGGTGTTTTCCTAGAGAAAGAGTTTCTCACAAAAGGAACGAGTGGAAGGTCGGTGCGACTTGAAGAAGTTCAAGATGAGCTAGTCGGGGATGCTTCTGCGAGTGATGCTATTGTAGCAGAACAAGTTGAGGAACCCGTGGTGTCACATCCCAAAATTTTCCAAACTTTGAAATGTGAAAAATAAATAAACAAAAGAAATAATTGTTGAAATTTAGGGTGAAAAGAAACTTTTTGCTTATAAATGGAAACATCAAAACCCTTCTTGAACAAAATTTGAATGAAAAGGGAATCCAACAAAATTTCAACCAAGTGAAATGCATTCATCAATGAATGTATCTTGAAATTTAAACATTTGGAAAAGTTAACCCCAAACCCCAAAACCCTAATGGAAGAAAATCATTTTCAAGATCTCCCTAAGACTATGGATTTGATCCATATAAAAATTCTGCAACAAACATTTAAAAATGATCAAAAATGATAAACAAAAATATTATAAAACCATAGAAATTGGTTTCATTTAATTTGGAGCCATGGATAAAAACTTATGAATTTAATAAGATAAAAGGAAATAATTTCCAAGGATATTAAAGCTCCTAACTAAAATCCATACCAAATCATGAGCAAAATAATCCTAAAAGGATAAAAAAATATTAAATAAATTCTACAAATTGGAATCACCAATTTTGGAACTATAAATAAAAAGATATGGATTTTATAAGACAAAGAAAGAAATAAATAATTAAGGAATATTTAAAAGCCAAATTAAATCTTGGCCAAATCCATAAACAAATAGAATGAAAGTTTATTCAATAATAAAAAGGAACAAAACATTATTTAAATAAAATCATATGGATTAAACATATTCAACTTTATGTAAATAAAGAGAAATTGCCTAAACTAAATAAATAATAAATCCCAAGAAATGATTTAGAAGACAATTTAAATCTTGAATTAAATCCATAAAACTATGGAATAAAGATAACCCAAATAAAATAAAGGGATAAAGAATATTTAAATAAAAGTATGTGGGATTAAACCATATTCTAATTATATTTAAATGGAGACAAAATCCCTAATGTAAATGATTAAATAAATCATGAGGAAATAATAAATTGGAATTTTCCCAAGTGGATTAAAAGTTATCCAATTAACTTAGAAAGAATAAAAGATTTATTTGAATAAAATTTATATGGGTTTAAAACCATATTTGATTTTATTTGAATAAAGACAAATGTCTATTTTAAATAAATATTTAACCATAAGAGAATAAAAGAAATTATTCTAAAATGGAGTTTAAAATGCATTAATAAACAATATAAAAATATACTGAAAATTTGGAAAAGGTTTGAAAAAGAAATCTGAATTCAAATGAGAGTTTAAATTGAAAACAGAAAATCAGAAAAGGAAAAAGAAAAAGATTCAGAAAGAAAATAAATAGAAAAGGGTCCAAACTATCTAACCTACCCAACCCAGCAGGCCCAGCAGAAGCCCACACGGGAAACTCCTCTCTCCCTGTTTCTTTTCTCACTCACACGCCTACCCCCTAAGCCACTGATGCCCCGACCCCACTCTTTTCGCGTCATCATCTTCTCCAGCGCGACCCGTTCTTCCCCTTACCTTGCTGCCGTTTCTGCCCGTGATTAATCCGCGTGAATTCGCATTGATGGCTCGGTAAATCTTGCCAGACACCCCTCATAAGCGCCCCTCTCCCCTCTATCTTTCCCCTCAGACACCACGCCACCGGAGCCACCAGGCTGCGCAAATTGCAAGCTCAAATCACCTCTGATCCGACGAGCTTCTCTGCCGATTCCGGCAAGCCCTCACCTCCCCTTGCCCCCCTGGACTCCACGAGCGTGCTCGCCAGAAACAGGCGCACCTGCCAGTAGCCCTAACTCGCCCGCGCAAGCCCCAGAAGCTCGGCTTTGTCTTTGACTGAGCTCCGCCGTCTCCTACTCCAACTCCGGCGACATCCCCTGGTAGTATCTGACCTCCCCTCTCCCTCTCGATGATACTCGTATGTTCATCGTCCCCGTACACTTCTAACACAACCGTTGATTTGCCTCCCCGTGCCTTGTAGCCTCTCCTCCGACGCGGCCGTGCGTGACCCGATGCCTGTGATGACTCCGGCGAGCAATCGTCGACGACCTCGTGCTCCCCCTGGTCTCCTACGACCATGTTGAGATTTTCCACTCTCCTGCGAACACGGTGAGCCACTCCTCTTCCTCCCTTGCATCATGTTTCGCCGGAACCATCATCGCCTGAGCGCCACCGCCACTCACCGTTGCCGAGCGCCGCCAGAACATGGTCGTTGCACTGTAGTCCGTTAGATCCAGATCCAGCGGTGAGGAATAGATGACTTAACCGAAGCGGTATGTTTGATATGCACCGTGCGATTTAATTTAGATCCAACGCACCGCGTCACTTGATCTGTGCGGACCGTTATCATCCATTAAGAATCAGCCACATGGCCAGTCTTTTGTTTTAAAAACAGAAACATTTCTATTAGATGAATGACTTTGCAAAATTCATAACTTTTCATCCACTTGTCCAAAATTTGCAAATTTTATATCATTGGAATCAGGAAAAAAACCGTTCCAACCATGCCCTTAGTTTAATATTTTGCTTCTGGAAAATTAGTTGTTTTGCAGAAACATTTCTAGACCTATTTTGAGTATAAAAATTATTCTAAAATGATTTTTGAGTGAAACCTTTTTCAAATGGTTTGATTTGAACTCTCTGACCCTAAACACTAACTTTTGGATTTAAAAATATATTTTGTGACACTAAGGAATTATTACTTTGAATAAAAACATTTCTAGTAAAACAAAAGGTTGCTATGATTTAAAAATAGTTTTTAAGTGAAACCTTTTACAAATGGTTTATTTTAAAACACTTTGACCATAAAACACTAACATTTGTGTTTAAAAACTTGTTTGGCAAACATTAGAAATTAACTCTTTGATTAAAATCATTTCTAGCAAAACAAAAATGATTTAAATGGCCCATTTTCACTAATTTGATTTTAAATGATTTTTCCACTTTTATAAATGACCAATAGGTGTTTTAAAATGTTTATAGCCCTAGTAGAAACCAAATTTCCAATAAAACAATCTTTTGCATGCTTGCATGCATTGCTTTGTTTTCATTATTTTATGTGGTGAATTGTTTGAATGCTAGATTGAATTTGTGCCTTGATTGAATTGTAGTGAACTTTGAAGAGTGTGAAAATTGCAAGATCAAGGAGTGAACTTAGTTTCTCTACCAAAAAGGCAAGTGGTGCTTGATACATTTTGTCCTATTATTTTCACTATGCATTAGTGATATTTTGAGTAGGACTTGCATGGAATTATTACTAAGTATGCTATGCCTTGGGAAATCCTAGTAGATGATGCCTTAGTAGAATTTTCCCTAAGTTAAGATCCTTACTACTATCATGCTTAGCTTAGCTAATATAAAACAAGGGTGGATTATATTCATGCTATGAAATATTTCTAAGTCTATGACTTGTGTTTTGTTTAATAACACAACTATGTGAATGAATCACCTGGGTGGAATGGTGAGAATGGATTTATGTTGAGTGGTTACACAGGACTAGTAAACTGGCAAAAACTTGTGTATCACACTTGTGGAAAGCCACCGAGGATGATGTGGACATCCCATCTATTGATACAACCGTTGTACCTACAGCTACACACATACAAGGAACTATCACAAGATCTCGTGCCAAACAACTTAACATCGGGTACTTTTGTTTCTTGGAACTATTCCTCACATACATGAGAATATGATGCTGCCTAAATCAGGTGTATTTATTACTCTTAGGAATGATGGACCAAGCATGGATGAGAGGGACAAGCATTGGAGCATGGCCATGCATGGAGATGGCAACAAGCATGAGATGATTCAAGAGAAGGTCACGGATGAAGATTTCAGAACTTTGAGGCTACTATAATGAAGAAAGAAGGCTTGAACGAAATATTCAAGATTAATACTTCACAAATTCGTCCATAGCTTAATATGGTGCTGCGACACCTTTATTTTGGGCCAGGCCCATGTAATTTTCGCAGGATTTTAATTAGCCACTTTTTATAATCCGTATTTGAGGATAAAAGGACTTCTAGGGTTGGATTCGGCCATCACTTCTATGGCTGGCCGAAACCCCACCTTTTCCTCCTTAAATACTCCCCATAGCCGTCAGTTTAGACTAGGATTTTGTTTAGACATTAAGTTAGCCATCATAGCAACTTCGCCAAGGCTCGAGCGTCGCAGAGGCCTCTTGTACTTTGCACCTATTTAGGATCCCACCTTTTCAATAAAGCTTTCATCTTAATACGCAATATCCTGATTGCAATATTAGTTCTTACTTGTTCTCGATTTCAGGTAGGAATTAAGACCATCGCTGGTCAGGCTGATCGTGTTCCCGTAGGATCGGTAACCTCCAAGAGATTGGCCTAGCGATTGCATTGGCGCTCGTGCTCGCACGTGTACTCGGATCGTCAAGCCCAAACTCCACCCAAATCGACTATCACCATCTCATCGAAAGATCGGACACCTTTGCCCTATCAAGTGGTATCAGATTTCAGGTTGCTCGGTGAGATTTTACTGTTTTCGTAGATTAGATCTGTTTTACCTATAACCCACGAAAAAGCCAAAAACACAGTTAGAGTTTAGATCCATCCTATCACCAATCTACGCCTTGCATTATCTTTTCAGTTTTTGCATTGTTGAATTTGTGTCTGCATCGTCGCGTCGAGTTGCTGGTCTTAGTGTCTCGTACCTGAGAGTTTCGAGTTCTGATCATAGTAGTCATCGCCACCCTCGGAGATCACCGCCACCATATTCCGCTGCCATACACCCAGCCACCATAAACCATAAAACTCTGCCACCGCCTTCCTACCGCGACGCGGATCCGATCATCTTTCCTGCCGCGGCACGAGTCCGAGTTGAGTTATTATTTCCTAGTTTTTATTTTTTACTGTCCTTCCTTGTTGTTTCCGTATTGAGCTAAAGTCCATGTCAAGTTAGAAGTTCAGCCGTAAGTCCAGAAGGAGAGCAAAAAAAATCTAGCTATACTGATTTTCGGCCCCGGGGATCACTTTTCTCCATCGGCCGTTATAGCGATATTTTTTGGCACCTCCGCGCTTTCCGGAGCATAATACAAAAATTTCGAAAAAAAATTTTGGGGCTAAACTGTTTTTAGACCCCGTAGATCAGTTTTAGACACTCGCCATCATAGTGATTTTCAGCATCTCGGTTCGCTTTTTAGGGTGCCATATCATCATACATTGCTTGTTGTGTCGCGTCGTGACATCGTTGGTGATCTAGGCTCGCGTCTCTAGTACGGTCTAGCCTAGGACCAGCACAGTACCGTCGTTGAGCATTCTTTCAACATTTGCATTGCTGTTTTGATAATTGCTCACCCCTTTGCTAAGCCTTCCCAAAGCTCCACAGATTTCTCCACGTGCGGTGTCTCGACTCCTGGTAATCGCTCGGTTCAATCTTTGGGCCCACTGCTCCTCGCGGTTGCACATCGCCTTTTCCTGCTGTTTGGTAAGAACTTGTAAGAGCTTCGTATATTGCTTGACGGATTACGCGTGCCTTCCACCATGTTTCCGTAGTATATACCTATGCTTTTTAAAGGACTAACCATGACAGATACTTCACGGAACCCTGTCATAATGACGAACCAAGAACTACATGCCCACTTCTCCGAGCTCTTGGTCGGTCGCGCTGAAGATGTGGATGCACGCCTAGGGGAGTTTGATACCAAGCTCACCATCGCCATGGACAAGATCGATGGACTCGAGAAATCCTTCAACGACAAGCTTGGCGCTCGGTTCAAGGAGGTTTTGGACAGATTGCTGGCACCCGCACCCGTACCCGCCCCATTGGCGCCTCGGCATGGCGCATGGCACATTCCGATCAAAGGTCGTACTGCTGGTTCGGCTGCCGCCACTCTCGACCGGCTACCGCTTCCGACGACTTCTACTTCGCGCTGATCGCTGCGACATTGGGGACAGACGACGGGTACTACTACGACCCCGACGACGATGATCTGTTTAACGAGGAGGTTGAACAACCTCCACACCCTGCTGGCCGTCCCCGACATTACTACGGCAACGCTCGACCACCGGTACGTGATGATGATCATGTTGCAAAGCTTAAATTAAATATTCCATCTTTTGAGGGTAAATATAATCCTGATGCATATCTTACATGTGAGATGGAAGTAGAACAACGTTTTGCATGTTTAAAATATCCTGAGAATATGCGTGTTAGTGCCGCTACATGTGAATTTACTAAATTTGCTTCCCTTTGGTGGTCTGAGTATTGTCATTCAAATCCTACTACTATTCCTAGTACTTGGACTGCTTTAAAAACTGCTATGCGTGTTCGTTTTGTACCTCCCACTTATCAACGTGATTTACTAAAGAATCTGACACGCTTAGAACAACTCATATTGAAAGATAAGCTAACACATGCTCCCTTACTCCAACTTCCTGATTTTACTAAGACTTTTGAGCTTGAATGTGATGCTAGTGGAATTGGTTTGGGAGGTGTGTTATTACAAGAGGGAAAACCTGTTGCATATTTTAGTGAGAAATTGAGTGGGGCTAGTTTGAACTATTCTACTTATGATAAAGAATTATATGCGTTGGTTCGGACATTAGAAAATTGGCAACATTATCTATGGCCTAAAGAATTTGTTATACATTCTGATCATGAATCTTTGAAGCATATTCGTAGTCACGATAAGTTGATTCGTCGTCATGCAAAGTGGGTTGAATTTATTGAGTCTTTTCCTTATGTTATCAAACACAAAAAGGGTAAAGATAATAATATTGCTGATGCATTGTCGCGCTGTTATACTTTGTTATCTCAACTTGACTTCAAAATATTTGGATTAGAAACTATTAAGGAATAATATGTGCATGATGCTAAACATAAAGATGTGTTGCAGAATTGTAGAGATGGTAGAACTTGGAACAAGTTTGTCTTCAATGATGGATTTGTGTTCCGTGCTAACAAACTATGCATTCCAGATAGTTTTGTTCGTCTTTTGTTGTTACAGGAGGCGCATGGAGGAGGATTGATGGGACACTTTGGTGTCAAGAAAACGGAGGATGTTCTTGCTGCACACTTCTTTTGGCCACGTATGCGTCGAGATGTTGAGAGATTTGTGGCACGCTGCACTACTTGTCAAAAAGCTAAGTCTCGCCTTACCACATGGTTTATATATGCCTCTTCCTGTTCCTAGTATTCCTTGGGAGGATATTTCTATGGACTTTGTTTTGGGATTGCCACGTACACAGAAGGGGAGGGATAGTATTTTTGTTGTTGTGGATCGGTTTTCTAAGATGGCACACTTTATTGCTTGTCATAAAACGGATGATGCCACGCATATTGCTGATTTGTTCTTTCATGAAATTGTTCGTTTACATGGTGTGCCAAATACTATTGTTTCTGATCGTGATACTAAATTTCTTAGCCACTTTTGGAGATGTTTATGGGCTAAGTTGGGGACTAAATTGCTGTTTAGTACTACATGTCATCCCAAAACTGATGGACAAACTGAAGTAGTAAATAGAACTTGTCTACTATGTTGCGGGCTTTTTTAAAGAAGAACTTAAAATTGTGGGAAGAGTGTTTACCTCATATAGAATTTGCTTATAATCGTTCGCTGCATTCTACCACAAAGATGTGCCCGTTTGAGATCGTCTATGGTTTTGTTCCTCGTGCACCTACTTCGGTGCAAAATAATTTGGATGCTACACAACGCGCTGAAATGATATTAAACTTGCATAAGACTACTAAAGATAACATAGAACACATGAATGCTAAGTATAAACTTGCTGGGGATAAAGGGAGAAAGCATGTTGTGTTTGATGTTGGAGATCTTGTTTGATTACATTTGCGTAAGGATCGTTTTCCTGATTTACGGAAGTCTAAGTTAATACCGCGTGCTGCTGGTCCCTTTAAGCTGTTAGAGAAAATAAACGATAATGCATATAAACTTGAGTTGCCTGCAGACTTTGGTACGATTAGTCCTACGTTTAACATTGCAGATTTGAAGCCTTACTTTGGTGAGGAAGATGAGATTGCGTCGAGGACGACTTCAATTCAAGAAGGGGAGCATGATGTGGACATCCCATCTATTGATACAACCGTTATACCTACAGCTACACACATACAAGGACCTATCACAAGATCTCGTGCCAAACAACTTAACTATCAGGTACTTTCATTTCTTGGAACTATTCCTCACATACATGAGAATATGATGCTGCCTAAATCAGATGTACTCATTACTCTTAGGAATGATGGACCAAGCATGGATGAGAGGGACAAACATTGGAGCATGGCCATGCATGGAGATGTCATCAAGCATGTGATGATTCAAGAGAAGGCCACGGATGAAGATTTCAGAACTTTGAGGCCACCATAATGAAGAAATAAGGCTTGGACGAAATATTCAAGATTAATACTTCACAAATTCGTCCATAGCTTAATATGGTGCTGCGACACCTTTATTTTGGGCCAGGCCCATGTAATTTTCATAGGATTTTAAATAGCCACTTTTTAGAGTCCGTATTTGAGGGGGAAAGGACTTCTAGGGTTGGATTCGGCCACCACTTCTATGGCTGGCCAAAACCCCACCTTTCCTCCTTAAATACTCCCCATAGCCGTCACCATAGACTCGGATTTTGTTTAGACATTAAGTTAGCCATCATAGCAACTTCGCCAAGGCTCGAGCGTCGCAGAGGCCTCTTGTACTTCGCACCTATACAGGATCCCACCTTTTCAATAAAGCTTTCATCTTAATCCGCAATATCTTGATTGTAATATTGGTTCTTACTTGTTCTCGATTTCAGGTAGGAATTAAGACCCTCGTTGGTCAGGCTGATCGTGTTCCCGCAGGATCGGTAACCTCCAGGAGATTGGCCTAGCGATTGCATTGGCGCTCGTGCTCGCACGTGTAGTCGGATCGTCAAGCCCGAACTCCACCAAATCGACTATCACCATCTTATCAAAAAATCGGACATCTTTGCCCTATCAAGTGGTATCAGATTTCAGGTTGCTCAGTGAGATTTTACTATTTTCGTAGATTAGATCTGTTTTACCTATAACCCACGAAAAAGACAAAAACACTTTTTTTTGCTCTCCTTCTGGACTTACGACCGAACTTTGAGCTCGACACGAACTTTAGGTTAACACAGAAACAACAAAGAAGGAAAGTAAAAAGAAATAACTAGGAAACAATAACTCAACTCGGACTCGCGCCGCGGCAGGAAAGGTGATCGGATCCGTGTCGCGGTAGGAAGGCGGTGGCGGAGTTTTAGGGTTTATGATGGCTGGGTGTATGGTGGCGGAATATGGTGGCAGAATATGGTGGCGGAATATTAGGGTTTATGGTGGCTGGGTGTATGGCGGTGGAATATGGTGGCGGAATATGGTGGTGATGAGTATTGTCGTTTAAATCCTACTACTATTCCTAGTATTTGGACTGCTTTAAAACTTCTATGCGTGTTCGTTTTGTGCCTCCCACATGATTTACTAAAGAATCTGACACGTTTGGAACAAGGAAAAAATTCTATAGAAGAGTATTATCAGGAATTGCAAATGGGGATGGTTCAATATGGTCTTGTTGAATCTACTTAACAAATGCTTGCACGTTTCTTTGGTGGATTAAACAAGGACATTCAACACATATTAGACTATAAGTAATATAATTCTATCACTCGTTTGTTTCATCTTGCTTGCAAAGCTGAACGTGAAGTGCAGGATCGCCAAACACCATGGAGGAGGACTAATAATTCTGCAGGTCGCACATCCACTTGGACATCCCGACAATCAGCGCCTCCTTCTCGTGATTCTCCACCAGCTACTACCACATCCAAGGCGACCACAAGATTTCTGCCAGCTGCTCCTCCACCGTCATCCAATGCTCCTGCTCGTAGTGCATCTTCTATGGCTTCCACGGGTAAAACAAAGGATATACAATGCCGCAAGTGCTGGGGTTTTGGTCATATTGAGAGACAGTGCACAACACAACGTGTTATGATGGTGCTTGATGATGGTCAATACGATTTAGCAAGTGACTTTGATGAAGATACATTAGCCCTTATTTCTGCTCGAGATGGAGACAATTGTGATTATGTTGAAGAGATAGAGGTAATGGGAGCTAAAGCTGCTGATCAATACAAGAGCTTAATTACACAACGTGTGTTGAGTGTGCAATTGAGGAAATCTGAGTAAGATCAAGGCCACAACCTGTTCCAAACACGTGGTGTTCTCAAGGAAAGAGCTATACGTATCATCATTGATGGAGGGAGTTGTAATAATCTGGGTAGTGTTGACATGGTAGAGAAGCTTGCACTTCCAACAAGACAACGCACACATTCATATTACATCCAATGGTTTGAGAGTTCTCGCAAGATCAAGGTAACAAGAACGGTACGTGTGCATTTTACTATTGGTACATATTCTGATTTTGTTGACTGTGATGTTGAACCTATGCAAGCTTGTTCTTCGTTACTTGGTAGACCATGGCAATTTGATAGAGAATCTATTCATAATGGCAAAACTAATCACTATTCTCTTATGCATGATGGAAAGAAAATTGGTCTCAAACCTATGACTTCCGAACAAATTTTAAAAGATGATCTTGCTAAAGCTAGTAGAGTTAAAACTGAAGAGAAAAATAAAAGTGACAATCAGATTGTTGCTGCAGATTTTGTACCACCAAAGACCACTAAATCTGATTCTAAACATGCTACTGAAATACGTTTGAAGAGTCCATGTATGCTTTCAAATAAAATTGATATTGCTGAACTAGATGTAAACAATACTCAATATTATGTTATTATCTGCAAAGAGGTTTTGTTTTCATTTGAGGATATGCCTCCTTCTTTGCCACCCGCTATTGCTAACCTTTTGCAGGAATGTGAGGACGTCTTCCCCGTTGAGCTGCCACCAGGACTACCTCCTATTAGAGGAATTGAGCACCAAATTGATCTAATTCCTGGTGCTACGTTGCCCAACCGCACGCCATATAGAACCAATCCAGAGGAGACAAAGGAGATACAACGCCAAATTCAGGAACTACTCGACAGAGATCATATTCGTGAGTCCCTTAGACCCTGTGTTGTTCCTATTATTTTGGTACCTAAGAAAGATGGTTCTTCGCGCATGTGTACTGATTGCAGAGCTAACAATAATATTACTATTCGATATCGGCATCCTATTCCACATTTGGATGACATGCTTGATGAATTGAGTGGCTCTACCATGTTTTCTAAAGTTGATTTGCGTAGTGGTTACCACCAGATTCGTATGAAATTGGGAGATGAATGGAAAACAGCATTTAAAACTAAGTTCGGTTTGTATGAGTCGTTAGTGATGCCATTTGGTTTAACTAATGCACCCAGCACTTTCATGAGATTAATGAACGAAGTTTTACATGCTTTCATTGGACGTTTTGTGGTAGTCTACTTTGATGATATTCTGATTTATAGCAAATCTTTAGAGGATTATTTGGACCATTTACGTGTTGTTTTCAATGCTTTACGTGATGCACGTTTGTTTGGTAATCTTGAGAAGTGCACCTTTTGCACCAATCGAGTTGCGTTTCTTGGCTGTGTTATTACATCACAGGGTATTGAAGTGGACCCAGCCAAGATTGAAGCTATTGAGAATTGGCCGCGGCCCAAGATGGTCACACAAGTGAGGAGTTTTCTTGGCCTCGCTCGTTTTTATAGGCGATTTGTCAAAGACTTTGGATCAATTGCCGCGCCGCTGAATGAACTTACCAAGAAGGATGTGCCCTTTGTTTGGGGCGATGCACAACAACAGGCCTTCGTCATATTGAAAGATAAGCTAACACATGCTCCCTTGCTCCAACTTCCTGATTTTACTAAGACTTTTGAGCTTGAATGTGGTGCTAGTGGAATTGGTTTGGGCGGTGTGTTATTACAAGAGGGAAAACCTGTTGCATATTTTAGTGAGAAATTGAGTAGGGCTAGTCTGGACTATTCTACTTATGATAAAGAATTATATGCGTCGGTTCGGACATTAGAAACTTGGCAACATTATCTATGGCCTAAAGAATTTGTTATACATTCTGATCATGAATCTTTGAAGCATATTCATAGTCAAGCTAAGTTGAATCATCGTCATGCAAAGTGGGTTGAATTTATTGAGTCATTTCCTTATGTTATCAAACACAAAAAGGGTAAAGATAATATTATTGTTGATGCTTTGTCGTGCCATTATACTTTGTTATCTCAACTTGACTTCAAAATATTTGGATTAGAAACTATTAAGGAACAATATGTGCATGATGCTGAATTTAAAGATGTGTTGCAGAATTGTAGAGATGGTAGAACATGGAACAAGTTCGTCTTCAACGATGGATTTGTGTTTCGTGCTAACAAACTATGCATTCCAGATAGTTCTGTTTGTCTTTTGTTGTTACAGGAGGCGCATGGAGGAGGATTGATGGGACACTTTGGTGTCAAGAAAATGGAGGATCTTCTTGCTGCACACTTCTTTTGGCCACGTATGCGTCGAGATGTTGAGAGATTTGTGGCACGCTGCACTACTTGTCAAAAAGCTAAGTCTCGCCTTAATCCACATGGTTTATATATGCCTCTTCCCGTTCCTCGTGTTCCTTGGGAGGATATTTCTATGGACTTTGTTTTGGGATTGCCACGTACACAGAAGGGGAGGGATAGTATTTTTGTTGTTGTGGATCGGTTTTCTAAGATGGCACACTTTATCTCTTGTCATAAAACGGATGATGCTGCGCATATTGCTGATTTGTTCTTTCGTGAAATTGTTCGTTTACATGGTGTGCCAAATACTATTGTTTCTGATCGTGATACTAAATTTTTTAGCCACTTTTGGAGATGTTTATGGGCTAAGTTGAGGACTAAATTGCCGTTTAGTACTACATGTCATCCCCAAACTGATGGACAAACTGAAGTAGTAAATAGAACTTGTCTACTATGTTGCAGGCTGTTTTAAAGAAGAACTTAAAATTATGGGAAGAGTGTTTACCTCATATAGAATTTGCTTATAATCGTTCGCTGCATTCTACCACAAAGATGTGCTCGTTTGAGATCGTCTATGGTTTTGTTCCTTGTGCACCTATTGATTTATTGCCTTTACCTACTTCGGTGCAAAATAACTTGGATGCTACACAACGCGCTGAAATGATATTAAACTTGCATAAGACTACTAAAGATAACATAGAACACATGAATGCTAAGTATAAACTTTCTGGGGATAAAGGGAGAAAGCATGTTGTGTTTGATGTTGGAGATCTTGTTTGGTTACATTTGCGTAAGGATCGTTTTCATGATTTGCGCAAGTCTAAGTTAATGCCGCGTGTTGCTGGTCCCTTTAAGGTGTTAGAGAAAATAAACGATAATGCATATAAACTTGAGTTGCCTGCAGACTTTGGTACGGTTAGTCCTACGTTTAACATTGCAGATTTGAAGCCTTACTTTGGTGAGGAAGATGAGATTGCGTCGAGGACGACTTCAATTCAAGAAGGGGAGCATGATGTGGACATCCCATCTATTGATACAACCATTATACCTACAGCTACACACATACAAGGACCTATCACAAGATCTCGTGCCAAATAACTTAACTATCAGGTACTTTCGTTTCTTGGAACTATTCCTCACATACATGAGAATATGATGCTGCCTAAATCAGATGTATTTATTACTCTTAGGAATGATGGACCAAGCATGGATGAGAGGGACAAGCATTGGAGCATGGCCATGCATGGAGATGGCAGCAAGCATGACATGATTCAAGAGAAGGCCATGAATGAAGATTTCAGAACTTTGAGGCCACCATAATGAAGAAAGGAGGCTTGGACAAAATATTCAATATTAATACTTCACAAATTCATCCATAGCTTAATATGGTGCTGCGACACCTTTATTTTGGGCCAGGCCCATGTAATTTTCGCAGGATTTTAATTAGCCACTTTTTATAGTCCGTATTTGAGGAGAAAAGGACTTCTAGGGTCGGATTCGGCCACCACTTCTATGGCTGGCCGAAACCCCACCTTTTCCTCCTTAAATACTCCCCATAGCCGTCACTTTAGACTGGGATTTTTTTTAGACATTAAGTTAGCCATCATAGAACTTCGCCAAGGCTCGAGCGTCGCTGATGCCTCTTGTACTTCGCACCTATACAGGATCCCACCTTTTCAATAAAGCTTTCATCTTAATCCGCAATATCTTGATTGCAATATTGGTTCTTACTTGTTCTCGATTTCAGGTAGGAATTAAGACCCCCGTTGGTCTGGCTGATCGTGTTCCCGCTGGATCGGTAACCTCCAGGAGATTGGCCTAGCGATTGCATTGGCGCTCGTGCTCGCACGTGTAGTCGGATCGTTAAGCCCGAACTCCACCAAATCGACTATCACCATCTCATCGAAAGATCAGACACCTTTGCCCTATCACAAAAACTTTGGATCAATTGCCGCGCCGCTGAATGAACTTACCAAGAAGGATGTGCCCTTTGTTTGGGGCGATGCACAACAGGCCTTCGTCATATTGAAAGATAAGCGAACACATGCTCCCTTACTCAAACTTCCTGATTTTACTAAGACTTTTGAGTTTGAATGTGATGCTAGTGGAATTGGTTTGGGAGGTGTGTTATTACAAGAGGGAAAACCTATTGCATATTTTAGTGAGAAATTGAGTGGGTCTAGTCTGAACTATTCTACTTATGATAAAGAATTATATGCGTTGGTTCGGACATTAGAAACTTGGCAACATTATCTATGGCCTAAAGAATTTGTTATACATTCTGATCATGAATATTTGAAGCATATTCATAGTCAAGCTAAGTTGAATCGTCGTCATGCAAAGTGGGTTAAATTTATTGAGTCTTTTCCTTATGTTATCAAACACGAAAAGGGTAAAGATAATATTATCGCTGATGCTTTGTCGCGACGTTATACTTTGTTATCTCAACTTAACTTCAAAATATTTGGATTAGAAACTATTAAGGAACAATATGTGCATGATGCTGAATTTAAAGATGTGTTCAGAATTGTAGAGATGGTAGAACATGGAACAAGTTCGTCTTCAATGATGGATTTGTGTTCCATGCTAACAAACTATGCATTCCAGATAGTTATGTTCGTCTTTTGTTGTTACAGGAGGCGCATGGAGGAGGATTGATGGGACACTTTGGTGTCAAGAAAATCTAGGATGTTCTTGCTGCACACTTATTTTGGCCATGTATGCGTCGAGATGTTGAGAGATTTGTGGCACGCTGCACTACTTGTCAAAAAGCTAAGTCTCGCCTTAATCCACATGGTTTATATATGCCTCTTCCTGTTCCTAGTGTTCCTTGGGAGGATATTTCTATGGACTTTGTTTTGGGATTGCCACGTACACAGAAGGGGTGGGGTAGTATTTTTGTTGTTGTGGATCGGTTTTCTAAGATGGCACACTTTATTCCTTGTCATAAAACGGATGATGCTCCGCATATTGCTGATTTGTTCTTTCGTGAAATTGTTCGTTTACATGGTGTGCCAAATACTATTGTTTCTGATCGTGATACTAAATTTCTTAGCCACTTTTGGAGATGTTTATGGGCCAAGTTGGGGACTAAATTGCTGTTTAGTACTACATGTCATCCCCAAACTGATGGACAAACTGAATTAGTAAATAGAACTTCGTCTACTATGTTGCGGGATGTTTTAAAGAAGAACTTAAAATTGTGGGAGGAGTGTTTACCTCATATAGAATTTGCTTATAATCGTTCGCTGCATTCTACCACAAAGATGTGCCCGTTTGAGATCGTCTATGGTTTTGTTCCTCGTGCACCTATTGATTTATTGCCTTTACCTACTTCGGTGCAAAATAATTTGGATGCTACACAACGTGCTGAAATGATATTAAACTTGCATAAGACTACTAAAAATAACATAGAACACAAGAATGCTAAGTATAAACTTGCTGGGGATAAAGGGATAACGCATGTTGTGTTTGATGTTGGAGATCTTGTTTGGTTACATTCGCGTAAGGATCGTTTTCCTGATTTACGCAAGTCTAAGTTAATGCCGCGTGCTGCTGGTCCCTTTAAGGTGTTAGAGAAAATAAACGATAATGCATATAAACTTGAGTTGCCTGCAGACTTTGGTACGGTTAGTCCTACGTTTAACATTGCAGATTTGAAGCCTTACTATGGTGAGGAAGATGAGATTGCGTCGAGGACGACTTCAATTCAAGAAGGGGAGCATGATGTGGACATCCCATCTATTGATACAACCGTTGTACCTACAGCTACACACATACAAGGACCTATCACGAGATCTCAATTCAAGAAGGGGAGTATGATGCGGCCTAAATCAGGTGTATTTATTACTCTTAGGAATGATGGACCAAGCATGGATGAGAGGGACATGCATTGGAGCATGGCCATGCATGGAGATGGCAGCTAGCATGAGATGATTCAAGAGAAGGCCACGGATGAAGATTTCAGAACTTTGAGGCCACCATAATGAAAAAAGAAGGCTTGGATGAAATATTCAAGATTAATACTTCACAAATTCGTCCATAGCTTAATATGGTGTTGCGCCACCTTTATTTTGGGCCAGGCCCATCTAATTTTCGCAGGATTTTAATTAGCCACTTTTTAGAGTCCGTATTTGAGGATAAAAGGACTTCTAGGGTTGGATTCGGCCACAAATTCTATGGCGAGACGAAACCCCACCTTTTCCTCCTTAAATACTCCCCATAGCCGTCACCGTATCGGATTTTGTTTAGACATTAAGTTAGCCATCATAGCAACTTCGCCAAGGCTCGAGCGTCGCAGAGGCCTCTTGTACTTCGCACCTATACAGGATCCCACCTTTTCAATAAAGCTTTCATCTTAATCCGCAATATCTTGATTGCAATATTAGTTCTTACGTGTTCTCGATTTCAGGTAGGAATTAAGACCCTCGTTGGTCAGACTGATCGTGTTCCCGCAGGATCGGTAACCTCCAGGAGATTGGCCTAGCGGTTGCATTGCCGCTCGTGCTCGCACGTGTAGTTGGATCGTCAAGCCCGAACTCCACCAAATCGACTATCACCATCTCATCGAAAGATCGGACACCTTTTCCCTATCATAGGAACAAAGAGATTTGAGATGTCAAGTGTTGAGAAGATTCTAGTGCGACCACATGGTATATGGGCTCTGCTAGGATCATATAGGTTGCAATAACTTAGCCAGATGGGCAGAAGGTGGTAGGGGGTGATAGGATGGAATGCGTCCATTTGGTCTAAGGGAAGGCTTCTGAAAGATCTTGTCTCGATGCATGTCGAGCCTTGTTGATGAAGGGGTTAACCTCTTGGGTGGCCCAATCTTCACGGATCTCGTGGTCAAGTCGATGGGAAAGCAAGGGGGAAGGGAGAAGGTAGCGGAAGCGGACACATACCTCACGAAGAACACGATGAACACACGCAAAACTCACATGATACAAGGCCGATTGCTTCCGAACGGCGGCCGCCGGTCTGATAGAATCCTCGCAAGGAAAGATCGGTCAACGTGCTCCCTAAAATCCACATCGGAGAGGGAAGAACACCTTGGGAAGGGTCTTGACAACTTGGAGACGAGGCAACGAACTCCAAGGCCTTGTTCAACGATGGATGCGTGATGCAAAGTCCAATTGAGGTTGCTAACGATAGTCGGTCCCCTTGGTAAAGGGGATGAGGCGAAACTAGAGATTCCACAAAAGGGGGTTGTCTTTAGTCTATCATCTATGCCTAAGGGATACATGAAGGGGTGGGGGTCTATTTATAGGCCAGCCACATAAACAGGGGTAGTTTAGGAATAAAACTAGGGTTTGGACGAGCTAGAGGGGTACATGGGCCGAAGGCCCAGCTGGCGGCGCGCAGGCCCATCTTGTGGGCCAGACACTCCGGCCTAGGCCGAAGACTCCGGTCTGTCTCCGGTGTCATCTCTGGAGTGGCGTACTGACTGTCCTCAGGCGGTTGCTAGGGTCGGTCCGGAGGTAGGTCCGGAGACTCCGGTGTAGCAGGACCGGAGACTCCGGTGTAGGCCGGAGACTCCGATGGTTCAGCCGTGGCTTTTTCCGTCTCCTCTTCCAAGCCTCCGTCTTGTCGAGCTTGATGTTCCGGGCTTCCTCCCTTGCCTCCGTACTTGTCGGTGTGAACCTATCATGCATATGTGACGGAGTATGAAGTAGCATACAATTCAATAGGGTAGGAAGTCGGCTCGCATAGAGGAACGGATTCACCTTTGGAGTCCATGACGACTTGGCGTACGTTAGAGACCATGATGTGCTAACGACCGTAGGTTGGGCTACATCAGCTCCCCCCTTCAAAAAGAGTCGTCCTCGACTCTACATGCTGACGTGGACATCCCTTCTATTGATACAACCGTTGTACCTACAGCTACACACATACAAGGACCCATCACAAGATCTCATGCCAAACAACTTAACTATCAGGTACTTTCGTTTCTTGGAACTATTCCTCACATACATGAGAATATGATGCTGCCTAAATCAGATGTATTTCTTACTCTTAGGAATGATGGACCAAGCATGGATGAGAGGGACAAGCATTGGAGCATGGCCATGCATGGAGATGGCAGCAAGCATGTGATGATCCAAGAGAAGGCCACGGATGGAGATTTCAGAACTTTGAGGCCACCATAATGAAGAAAGAAGGCTTGGACAAAATATTCATGATTAATACTTCACGAATTCGTCCATAGCTTAATATGGTGCTGCGACACCTTTATTTTGGGCCAGGCCCATGTAATTTTCGCAGGATTTTAAATAGCCACTTTCTAGAGTCCGTATTTGAGGGGAAAAGGACTTCTAGGGTTGGATTCGCCCACCACTTCCATGGCTGGCCGAAACCCCACCTTTTCCTCCTTAAATACTCCCCATAGCCGTCACCCTAGACTCGGATTTTGTTTAGACATTAAGTTAGCCATCGCAGCAACTTCGCCAAGGCTCGAGCGTCGCAGAGGCCTCCTGTACTTCGCACCTATTCAGGATCCCACCTTTTCAATAAAGCTTTCCTCCTAATCCGCAATATCTTGATTGCAATATTAGTTCTTACTTGTCCTCGATTTCAGGTAGAAATTAAGACCCTCGCTGGTCAGGCTGATCGTGTTCCCGCAGGATCGGTAACCTCCAGGAGATTGGCCTAGCGATTGCATTGGCGCTCGTGCTTGCACGTGTAGTCGGATCGTCAAGCTCGAACTCCACCAAATCGACTATCATCATCTCATCGAAAGATCGGACACCTTTGCCCTATCAAGTGGTATCAGATTTCAGGTTGCTCGGTGAGATTTTACTGTTTTCGTAGATTAGATCTATTTTACCTATAACCCACGAAAAAGCCAAAAACACAGTTAGAGTTTAGATCCATCCCATAACCAATCTACGCCCCGCATTATCTTTTCAGTTTTTGCATTGTTGAATTTGTGTCTACATCGTCGCATCGAGTTGCTGGTCTTAGTGTCTCGTCCCTTAGAGTTTCGAGTTCTGATCATAGTAGTCACCGCCACACTCGCCGATCACCGCCACCATATTCCGCCGCCATATACCCAGCCACCATAAACCCTAAACAAGATCAGAAACCAGCAGGATTGCTTCAACCACTACCTATTCCTGATTGGAAGTGGGACAAGATTGGTATGGATTTCATTACCGGATTGCCAAGGACCAGGTCAGGATATGATTCTATTTGGGTAGTAGTGGATCGCCTAACTAAAGTGGCTCATTTCATACCCGTGAAGACAACCTATACAAGTGCTAAGTTAGCCAAGATGTATATGAGTAGAATTGTGTGTCTACATGGAGTACCCAAGAGTATTGTGTCTGATAGAGGAACACAATTCACTTCTCATTTTTGGAGGAAATTACATGAGTCATTGGGAACGAGGTTGGAATTGAGCACCGCTTTTCATCCTCAGACTGATGGACAGACTGAAAGGACTAATCAAATTCTTGAAGATATGTTGAGGGCATGTGCCCTAGACTATGGAGCCAGTTGGGATGAAAGTCTGCCTTACGCAGAATTCTCTTATAATAACAGCTATCAAGCCAGTATTGAGATGGCACCATTTGAGTTTCTCTATGGGAGAAAGTGTACCACCCCATTACTATGGAATGGTGTGGGTGAAAGAAGTTTGTTCGGACCAGAACTAATCAAAGAGGCTGAAGAGAAAGTCAAACTGGTTAAGGACAGATTGAAGATAGCATAGTCCCGACAGAAGAGCTACGCAGATCCTAAGCGTAGAGAAGTCACCTATGAAGTCGGTGACAGAGCTTATCTTATAGTGTCACCACTTCGTGGAGTGAAGAGGTTCGGAGTCAAAGGAAAGTTGGCCCCAAGATATGTTGGGCCATTCAAGATTCTGAGTCGTAAGGGAGAAGTAGCTTATGAGATTGAATTGCCAGAGTCTTTGTCAGCTGTTCATAATGTGTTTCATGTGAGTCAGCTTAAGAAATGCCATCCAGAAATGGAAGAGACTTCTTTAAAGGATACTATACCTTTGGAAGAGGTTCAATTGGAGAGTGATCTCACTTATGAGGAGAAACCAATCAAAATTCTTGAGACTGCAGAAAGAGTTACTCGAAGTAAAACTATCAAATTCTGCAAAGTTCAGTGGAACCATCATTCTGAAGAGGAAGCAACATGGGAAAGAGAAGATGATCTTCGGAAAGACCACCCTCACCTATTTGCTAGCCAATCCGAATCTCGAGGGCGAGATTCACCTTAAGGGGGTTAGATTTGTAACATCCCTAAAATCATGTTTCAAAACTCATGCATATCATCCATGCATCCATGATCATGTAGAGTTTCATTTCAAAAATCAATTCAAAAACAGGAGCTTATGAGCTCATTATTTTATGTGATCAGCATTAAATCAAATGCTACTCTCCAATGAGAGATTGTTGTTCATGAACCAAACCTTGTTACTCTCAGAATTGTTTTGCTTGCTTGCTATTTGATTAAACCAAAAATTTGCAAAACAAAAGTGAATTTAAAACCATTTTCAAAACTTGATCAAACCAAGTTCTTTGTCACTATTTATTTTTGTTTGATCAATAGGACCAAGATAATACAGAGAGTCCACATGTTTTTACACCCAGAATTATGATTGTTACACTCTGCAAAAACCCAGAATAAATTTGAATTCAATTGGCATTTGAATTTGTTTGAAAATGATATCAGAAAATCAAAAACAGAAATGGAAAATGAATAGGAAAAGGAAAAAGGCTGGCGCTGCCAATTCGGCCCAACACAGAATCCAGCCCACCCGGGCCATTCCTTTCTCCCTCTGTTTCTCACCGCAGTCGCGCACACCCACCCGCCGACAACCTGGACCCACCTTGCCCCGTCATCATCGTCCTCAATCACCGCGCGCTGACAGCTCCGCCGTTACCACCGCACCAGAGACACCGCGTTTAAAACCTCATTAAATCCCATTGATTCCGAGTGTAACTCTTGCCCCCCTCCTGGCTACTTAATCCCCACCTCACCGCGGTTCTTTCCCCCTAAACACCCACACCTGTGCCTCAGTCATGCGATTCGAACTCATTCGCCATCGCAGCATTTAACTCCGGCGGTGAATTTCGGTGAGCACACCCCACCCCTCTGCCTCTACTTCAAACGATGTTGACCAGAATGATCTGGCGCATTCCCTGATGCCCCTATTTCACCTTCTCGTGACCCAGGTCACCGACTCCATTCACGACCGCAAGCAACTGAACCACCGCTCGACTCCGACATGCAATCCAGGTAAAACGCGACCGCCCCTTGCCTTCCCTTCGATGCTATCATGATCGCTGAGACCTTGCGCACCTCCTAACCCATCTGGCTCGTGCTAGGCCGACGCAGAACCTCGGCAACATCTTCGTCAACAAGCACCTAACGCCTCCAGCAACTCCGACGAGACCCTGCCGCTGCATCTGTGCGCCCCTTGAGCAGCCACCGCCACGTTGAGCTTCAGCACACCGCCGCGAGTCTGGTAAGCATCTCCGACGACCCCAAAAACCCCTGTAGCCACCGTGCCGCCGTGGACAGAGCCGCCGCCACTCGCCACCGCTAGCGCCGCCAGAGTTTGGTCGCTTGATTGCGAATCGTTGGATCTAGATCCGATGGGCTAGATAGATCACTTACGCGAAGGGGTACGAACAGATCTGGGCCGTGCAGTTTAAGTTAGATCTAACGGCTCACGTGTGTGATCCGGTGCGAAACGGTATCAACCAATTAGAAGGTGTCGCGTGGCCAGTCCTTTGTTTTAAAAACAGAATTTAAATCTATTAGTTGTTTAAACTTGATAAATTCATAACTTTTGATTCCCACGTCCAAATTTGACAAATTTTATATCAATGGAATCAAGAGAGAAATACCTTTCCATATATGCAATGTGTTTAATGTTTTGTTTCTGTTAAAATGGTTAATTTTACAGAAACATGTGTAGGCCTATTTTGTGTTTATTAATTATTTGAGAAATATTTTAGTGTTCAAATAAAGATTGTTTGGCAAGTTTTGAACTTGTTTATGAACCAGTACTGTGCACTTGTCTTGTTGAGTTTAGAAAATCATCACATATCATATTGCATGCATCCATATATATTTTTGCTTGTATTTATTTTGTTTGTGATTTGGTGCTATCATTTTATGTGTAGATTTTGGTGCAAATAGTGATTGTGATTGTGAGGATTGTAGCTACTCTCCAAACTACCAAGGCAAGTGGTGCTTCATGATTTTATCCCTATGTTTTTCAACTATGCATTAGAAATATTTTACTAGTCTTGCATGGTTATATTTTGCTTATATGCTATGCTTGGGAAATCCTAGTAGTTGTAGAATTGCTAGAAATTTCTAAGTTAAGATGCTTATCTATGCCATGCTTATCCTAGCTAGTAGCAACCAAGGGTGGCTATATGTTCATGCTATGAATAAATATTTCTAAGTCTTTGGACTATGTTTTTGCTTAATAAAACAACTAAGTGAATGAATCACCTGGGTGGAATGGTTGTGAATGGGTTATGTTGAGTGGTTAAAAAAGGCCCATTTCTATGGTTTACCTTGTGTATCTCACTTGTGGAAAGCCACCCAGGAACAAAGGGATTTGAGAGGCCAAATGTTAAGAAGCTTCTAGTGCAGCCACTTGGCAATATGGGCTCTGCCTGGATCATATAGGTTGCAATAACTTAGCCATTTGGACAGTTGGTGGTAGTGGGATGATAGGTTGGAGCGCGTCCATTTGGTCTAAGGGAAGGTGTAAGATCCCTCCTTTGTAAAGGAAAAGGATCCCTGTGATTGCAATGCTAGTCCCTGGATCATTGCTAGCATCCACAGTTTAAGATGAAGTACACAGATACAAAGGTCATTTATTACATTCATTCCAGAGATAAAACATAGTCTTTACATCTCAAGGCCACAGGCCTAATACAAGAGTTTGGAATAAGTAAACAAACATAAGTCTTCATCTTCATGTGCCACAGGCAAACATGTTGAGTGTAGACTCATGACACCTAATCATCATCGGAGTAACCTGCAACATCACAAGTTACAGCCACAGTGGGTCAATACTTTGGAATAGTATTGGCAAGTGATACCTTAGTAAATTTTAAGTGGACTATATTACTATATGCAATTTGGATAAGTGTAGCTTGGCTTGCTTTGCTCAAAATAGGTTTTTCCTATTAGTTGAAATCACTAAGTTTTTCTTTGTCAAAATTTTTTTCCCAAGAAACCATCAATAGACATTGAGGTCCTTCACCCTTGTTCACCCACAAGTTTTACTTAAAAGTTGGAGTGATGAGATTCTTGATAGCTTCCATGTCTTGATGCTCAAGTTGTCCATTGCCATGGACTTGGCTAAGTACTTAGATTTTTCCATCTGCAGAGGTTGTGCACTTTCCCCACCAGACTTGGTTTCCCAAGACAGGACCTTTCCGAAGCCTTTGCTTAGACCAAATGGACGCGCTCCAACCTATCATTCCCACTACCACCAACTGTCCAAATGGCTAAGTTCTAGCAACTTATGTGATCCAGGCAGAGCCCATATTGCCAAGTGGCTGCACTATAAGCTTCTCAACACTTGGCCTCTAAAATCCCTTTGTGCCTGGGTGGCATACCACAAGTGAGATACACAAGGTAAACCATATCCATGGGCCTTGTGCAACCACTCAACCAAAACCACCACTCAAGTCCCATTCCACCCAGGTGATCCATTGACTTAGTTGTTTTATTAAGAAAAACATAAGTCCAAAGACTTAGAAATATTTTCATCATAGCATGTATATACTTTACCAACCCTTGTTTGCTACTAGCTAGGCTAAGCATGGCATAGTAACTTAACTTAGGAATTTCCTAGCAATTCTATATCTACTTAGGATTTCCCAACATGGCATTTGGCAAAAAATAGTAACATGCAAGACTTAGCAAAATATTTCTAATGCTTGTAGAAAATGTAGGGATGGAAGTATTCATGAAGTACCACTTGCCTTGGTAGTGGGGAGAGTAGCACTCTTCACAATCACAATCACTAGCACCAAAGTCTATGCAAAGAATGGTAGCACAAAATTACACACAATTCATATACAAACAAACAAAAATACATATGTATGCATGCAAAAATGCTAAGTGATGATTTTTAAAACTCCACCAAGCAAGTGCATAGTACTGAAACATAACCAAGTTAAAAACTTGCTAAACCAAGTTTGTTTTATACTAAAACAATTTTCTAAACAATTTCTATACTCAAAATAGTCCTAAACAAGTTTCTGCAAAAGAAACCATTTTAACAGAACCTAAACTTTAAACACATTGTACTAACAGAAAGGGCTTGTCTCCCTGATTCCAACGGTATAAAATTTGCAAAAATCTAACGTGGAAATCAAAAGTTATAGCCTAATCAAATTTGAATCTAAATCTGATTTAAATTCTGTTTTGAACTCAAACCCTAGCCACGCGTCGCGCTATGATTCGTCGGTACCGCTTCGCGTGGATCGACTAGCGCGAACCGTCAGATCTAACTTACGCGCACGGCTCAGATTGCCACTTACCCTTTCGATGCAGATCTAATCTAGAGCGCTGGATCTAGATCCTACGGCTGCTAATCAACTGACCACAACTGAGCGGTGCTAGCGGCGGCGACTGGCGGCGGCGCGTCTGTCAGCGGCGGCGCTGGCGTTCTAGGTTGCGCGGGAGTGGGGGAAGAGGCTTACCAGAATCGCAGGGAGCTGCTGATGCTCAAGGTGGCGATGGTTCGTCGAGGGGCGCGCGGACACGGCGGGGATTCCTCGTCAGAGTAGAGGCAGACGTCGGGCAGGCCTTGGCGTCAACGGAGGCGAGGTTCTGGAGCGGGCTAAGACAAACCAACGGTGCACACAAACCTGGCGAACTCGTGAGTGTCAAAAAGGGGAGTAGGGGTGGTTGGAAACTACCAGGTGGGGTTACCGGAGTTGCGCCGAGCCTCGGTTGCATCCAGTGGTGGACGGTGACGGCGTCCTAGGGCGGTACAGAGGAAATGGAAGATATGAGAAGATGCGCAGAGGCATGTAGATCATACACGCATGAAGCAGAGACCAAGGGGAGAACGATGCTCACCGGAATTGGTCGCCGGAGGTCGTCGGTGCTGCGGGGTTTCGAGGTCAAATGCGCGCAGCCTGGTGGCGGAGTGAGCGAGGAGAGTGGGGGGAAATGACCGCGACGGCGAGGGGTTCTTATAGCCGGAGCAGGGGCGGAGATTACGCATGCATTCATCGCCTATTAAGAGAATTAAAATTGCGGCAGAGGCGGGGAAGAAACGGGCGGCGACGTGTTCCTGCGTGGAATTTGGGGAAGACGACGGTGACGTGGAGAGGGCCCGCTCGTCAGCGAAATAAGCAGAGAGGAAGTGGGGTCTGGGTGTCAGCGATCAAGGCATGCTCACAAGAGAGAGAGAGAGAGGGAGGCCAGGTGGGCTAGTTGGGCCGGTTCTGCTGTTGGGCTAGAATAGGAGTGCCTGGCCTTTTTCTTTTCTTTAATCCTTTTCTTTTTCCAGGATGAATTTCAGGAATGGTTTTCAAATGAATTCAAACTCTTTTTGAATTCAAATCTTTTCTGGATTTTTGCAGTGTGCTTTAGTCACTAAACTTGGCATAAAACCTTGTGGTTACTTTGAAAAGGCTTGGTCATTTTTGGAGAAACAAAATAACAAAGACATTGCCCTAAGTTTGCAAATGTTTGAAAATGATTTTTGAAACCATTTCCATTTTGTAAAATTTTGTTCAAACTCTACACTCAAGCCAAACAATAGAGAAGCAACCAAACTTGGTTTTTAAAGCACTAAGCTCACAAGTGAGGATGGGCATCTGATTTAAATTAGCTCACATAAAATGATAGCACTATGTGCTTCTGTTTTTCTGAAATGAGTTTGAAATTGATCTCAATTCTATATGCATGCATGAATGATATGCAATCTTTGAAATCATGATTTTAGGAATGTTACAGAAGGCTTCTGAAAGGTCCTGTCTTGGTGAAAATCAAGTCTTGTGGGGAAAGTACACAACCTCTGCAGATGGTAGAATCTAAGTACTTAGCCATGTCCCTGGTATTGGACAATTTGAGCATCAAGACATGGAAGCTATCAAGAATCTCCTCATCCCAATTTCTAAGTAAAACTTGTGGTTGAACAAGGGTGAAGGACCCCAAATGTCTATTGGTGGTTCCTTGGGAAAAGATTTTTGACAAAGAAAAACTTAGTGTTTTCAACTAATAGGCAAAACTTATTTTGAGCAAAGCAAGCCTAAGCTACACTTAGCCAAATTGCATATAGTATCTAGTCCCCAAATATTCTACTAAGGTATCACTTGCCAATACTATTCCAATGTATTGACCCACTGTGGCTGTAACTTGTGATGTTGCAGGTTATTCTGATGATGATTAGGAGTCATGAGTCTACACTCAACATGCTTGCCTGTGGCACATGAAGATGAAGACTTATTTATCATATTACTTATTTAAACTCTTGTACTAGGCCTGTGGCCATGGAGTTGTAAAAGACTATATTTGTCTCTGGAATGACTGTAATAATGACCTTTGTTTCTGTGTACTTCATCTTAAACTGTGGATGCTAGCATTGATCCAGGGACTAGCATTGCAATCACAGGGATCCTTTTCCTTTATAAAGGAGGGATCTTACAGAAAATCCCATGCTCGACCATCTTTTTGCCATCTAGTAGTAGTGGTGGAAGTAGGCTCATGATGTTGTCGAGAGCGGTGCTCGGATCGACTTCATCACATATGTGGCCTTGGCTTCCTCCATCTTCGAGTGTAGACATCCTCTTGCCTAACTCAGCCAACTTGGCAAAATAGAGGTCTTCATTTTCCTCGTTCGCGAGGTCGCGGAAGTCAAGCGTAGACGTTGAAGCTTGATGGCGCGGAGGAAGGCTTGCTCTTGGTGCCATTATTGTGGTGGCACTAGTAGTTGAAGGTGCCTTAGGATGGTGTCGACGGAGGTCATTGGCGTGCCTTGCCGAAGGTTTATGTTGGTGAAGCACTTGGTCATCGACATGACGCTCGCGACGGTGATCATTTGCCTTGGCACTCTCCTTGTGCTTGTGGTGCCTTCTTGAGCTTGCTTGAGCATTATGGTTGGTGCTCATCACGAATTCTTCGTCTTGGTGGTGAAGATGCCTTTGACGATGTCTTGTATCCTCTTTATGGTGGTGATGATCATGAGAGGATGTTTGTCGATGAAGATTCTTGTTTCTTGGCGCCTCTTGTTGTATATGATGTTTGGACACCACTCTTCTTTGGATCGGAGGTGGAGCTTGGCGCCTTGGAGGTGATGGAGCTTGGCGCCTTGTCGATGGTGGAGCTTGACGCCATCTAGGTGGTGGCACTTGATGCCTTGTCGATGGTGGCGCTTGACGCCTTGGAGGTGGTAGCGCTTGTCTCCTTGGAGGTGGATCATCGAAGTAGGTGGTGCCCTTTGGTGTGGCACACTTGGCCTTGAAGGTCATGGAATCTTGATGATGCCCCTCCTCTTGCGTGGCATAATAGGCTTCCATCTCCACGAGGTGGAGGAATTCTTCATGGCTCATGGAGGAGCCATCAAAGTCGTTGAAGTTCTCCGTGTCCTCCATGCATGGCGAGGCGTCATCGATGTCGCACTCGAAGTCGTCCATGCTTGGGGAGTAATTTTTGGTGTAGTACTCCATATCACCCAAGCATGTGGAGCCATTGTCGGTGTAGTGCTCCATAGTCTCCATGCATGAGGAGCCATTGTCGGTGTTGTGCTCCATCATGTCCTCTATACTTGTGGAGTCATAGTCATGGTGGCTCATCATGGATTCTTCATAGATATCATCCCCGGTTCCGTAGTCCTTAGACATGATTCACAAGACCAAGTGTTGTATATGGAAGTGGTAGTGGGTGTTGGGGATGCAACGTCAAACCTTACTTTACCTTGGAAGATTGTATCATGCAAGTGGCCACACTTGAGAGCAATAAACCAAGCAAAGTGAAGTTCACGCGGAACACCAAAACCAACTACTAACCAAAAAACACACACTCACAAGTACTATGGTGGATAGGTATGGGAAGTGGCATGTCAAGAACCAATCCGAAATCAAGATGTTGTATTGGCAAGTAAAGAACCATAATGATCACAAAACAAACAAGTCAATCCACAAGATAGGAAATATGTACAAGGAAACACACACGGTGGGATAAATGGGACTTGACGGAGAAAGTGAGCTAAGAACCAAATGATTACCTAGCGAAGACTATAAGCTGGTGTCACACAAGTACAAGGAGAGACGCTAGTTCGATTGCAGAAAATTGGTGGGCTACAAGATATGCACAATAAGTACCACCTATATGATGTCCATCGAGCTTGCTCTTCCTATTCTATGAGGCACTTCTTTTTTTTTGTTTTTTTCTTTTTTTTTCTTTTCTTTTCTTTTTCACTTGCCTCTTCCTTATGCCAACAACTATACAATATAACTATATGAGATAGCGCTCACAACGTTTGCTCGGAATCTACAAGGTATCAAATGTGCATAGCCCAAGCAATCATAAGAGGAACTAGTCTCAATAGGTGTTTGTTGCTCACAAAGATAGTGGGGTTCACAAAGGAATGCAAGTGGAGAAAAGTCGCGGAATGTTTATACCTTTCATCGACGATCCTCACCCTTTATTGTTGGATTCCGACTTGCTCATGGAATTTGGATGGAGTAGATAGCACGAACAACATGGATAATGATGTAGAGCTCCTTCTCCTCTTCTAAACGAGCTAAAGAACACCAAAATCCGAGTTCGAATGCAAAAGTTATGCTCAAAACCGTGTTGCAGCTTTCCTGTCTGCAGGGGGCGGAGACTCCGGTCTAGATTTTAAATAGCCACTTTTTAGAGTCCGTGTTTGAGGAGAAAAGGACCTCTAGGGTTGGATTCGGCCACCACTTCTATGGATGGCTGAAACCCCTCCTTTTCCTCCTTAAATACTCCCCATAGCCGTCCCCATAGATTCAGATTTTGTTTAGACATTAAGTTAGCCATCATAGCAACTTCGCCAAGGCTCGAGCGTCGCACAGGCCTCTTGTTCTTCGCACCTATACAGGATCCCACCTTTTCAATAAAGCTTTCATCTTAATCCGCAATATCTTGATTGCAATATTAGTTCTTACTTGTTCTCGATTTCAGGTAGGAATTAAGACCCTCGCTGGTCAGGCTGATCGTGTTCCCGCAGGATCGGTAACCTCCAGGAGATTGGCCTAGCGATTGCATTGGCGCTCGTGCTCGCACGCGTAGTCGGATCGTCAAGCCCGAACTCCACCAAATCGACTATCACCATCTCATCGAAAGATCGGACACCTTTGCCCAATCAAGTGGTATCAGATTTCAGGTTGCTTGGTGAGATTTTACTGTTTTCGTAGATTAGATCTGTTTACCTATAACCCACGAAAAAGCCAAAAACACAATTAGAGTTTAGATCCATCCCATCACCAATCTACGCCTTGCATTATCTTTTCAGTTTTGCATTGTTGAATTTGTGTCTGCATCGTCGCGTCGAGTTGCTAGTCTTAGTGTCTCGTCCCTTAGAGTTTCGAGTTCTGATCACAGTAGTCACCGCCACCATATTCCGCCACCATATTCCGCCGCCATACACCCAGCCACCATAAACCCTAAAACTCCGCCACCGCCTTCCTACCGCGACACGGATCCGATCACCTTTCCTGTCGTGGCACGAGTTCGAGTTGATACCGCGACACGAACCCTAAAAAAAAGTCTGGAAACGCCTCCGAATATTTTTTCTGGCTATACTGATTTTTGGCCCCGGGGATCACTTTTCTCCATCGGCCGTTATAGCGATATTTTTTTGGCGCCTGCACGCTTTCTGGAGCATAATACAAAAATTTCGAATTTTTTTTGGGGCTAACTTGTTTCTAGACCCCGTAGATCAGTTCTAGACACTCGCCTTCATAGTGATTTTCGACATCTTGGTTCGCTTTTCAGGGTGCCATATTGATGCAGCCCGACCTACGGTCCTTACTACATCAAGGTCTCCAACTTACGCCAAGTCGTCATGGACTCCAAAGGTGAATCCGTTCCTCTATGCGAACCCACTTCCTACCCTATTGAATGGTATGCTACTTCATACTCTGTCACATATGCATGATAGGTTCACACCGACCAGTACGGAGGCAAGGGAGGAAGTCCGGAACATCAAGGCCAACAAGACGGAGGCTTGGAAGAGGAGACAGAAGACAGTCGACAATGCTGTGTCCAAGCGGTACTCGTCGTCGGACCGCAGCGTATTACCGCCATCACTGCATCAAGCCTGCACCATCGCCACTGGATGCCCCGGTACTGGCTTGCGGTACTACCGCCCGCAAGCGGTACTACCGGATACCATGAGAGGTACTACTGGTGATGACCGGTACTACCGGTCCTAAGTCCGGTACTACCGGTCATGCCTGTGCCTGCGTGCACCAGTTGGGCCATAGCCCATGTATCCCCCTTTACTTACCTATTCACCTAGTTTATCCCCAAACTACCCTTGTTTAGTGGCTGGCCTATAAATAGAGCCCCCACCCCTCATGTATCCCTTAGGCATAGATGATAGACTAAAGACAACCCCCATTGTGGAATCTCTAGTTTTGCCTCATCCCCTTTTCCAAGGGGACCGACTATCGTCACCAACCTCGATTGGACTTTCCATCACGCATCCATCGTTGAACAAGGCCTTGGAGTTCGGTGTCTCCTCTCCAAGTTGTCAAGACCCTCCCCAAGGTGTTCTTCCCTCTCCGATGTGGATTTGAGGGAGCACGTTGACCGATCTTTCCTTGCGAGGATTCTATCAGACCGGTGGCCGCCGTTCGGGAGCAATCGGCCTTGTATCGTGTGAGTTTTGCGTGTGTTCATCGTGTTCTTCGCGAGGTGTGTGTTCGCTTCCGCTACCTTCTTCCTTTCCCCTCGCTTTCCCATCAATTTGACCACGAGATCCGTGAAGATCGGGCCACCCAAGAGGTTAACCCCTTTATTATCCGGTATCAGCAGCTTTTGGTTGCCACGGATTTCTCATCGATTTGGTATTTTTCCCATAAATTCGAAAATTCCACCAAAAATAGCCCCAATTCGTGTTTTGGATCGATCTGTGATTTGAGTGAGTTTTGGTAGGTTTTGATCCGTGGATTACTTCCTAAACTTGTTGATCTACCTTCCTCTGTGTTCCCATAGCCTAATTCCTTGATTTCCCCCTTCGATTTGGTGTTTTTCTTGAAGATTTTTCCGCACAACTCGCCCCAAAATCGCGAAAACGCGTCAAATCTGGGCGTCCCAGGACCAACCGGTACTACCGGGCTCAAAACCCGGTACTACAGCACCTTCCCGGTACCTAAACGTTACTGCCGGTCCTCCGAGAACCCGGTACTACCGCTCCAAAAACCGGTACTACCGCCCGGTACTGAACAGATAAAACAGATTCCCAGATTTCAGCCGCTCACCGTTTTGAGCATAACTTTTGTATTCGAACTCGGATTTTGCTGTTCTTTAGCTTGTTTCGAAGAGGAGAAGGAGCTCTACTGTAAGGGTCCCAACCTTTAATAAGGTAGAGTCCCCTGTGTTTACAATGCTAGTCCCTGGATCAATAGCTAGCATCCACAGTTAAGATGTAATATCAAGAAACAAAGGTCATAATACAACTTTATAACCAGGAATAACATAATTTTATTACATCTTACATAGCTCATTTGGCTATTACATTACATTGCAGCAGAATATCTATAAGCATGGGGTCCTTCATCTTCAAAGTGCCACAGGCAGACATGTTGGTTGTAGACTTTGTAATCCTAATCAATCAATCTTCACTAAAAACAATCAAACCTGCAACATACAAGTTACAGCCACAAGGGTCAATACATTTGAATTGTATTGGCAAGTGATACTATGGTAGTATAGTGGAGTCTATCATCTATATGCATTTGGCTAAGTGGAGTTGAGGCTTGCATTGCTCAAAATAGATTTTCCTTATCATTTTGAAAACACTAAGTTTTTGCTTGACAAAATCATTTCTCTCAATCAAAAGATTGAAGATCCTTTAACCCTTGTTCAACCACAAGTTTTTAACTTTGAAATTTGAATGATGAGATAATTGATTGCTTCCATGTCTTGATGCTCAAATTGTCCTTTACCAGGGACATGGCTAAGTACTTAGATTTTACACTCTGCAGAGGTGGTGCACTTTCCCCACAAGACTTGGTTTCCCAAGACAAGATCTTTGAAGCCTTCCTTAGACCAAAATGGACGCGCTCCAACCTATCAAACTCTACCACCAACTGTCCATATGGCTAAGTTCTTGCAACCTATATGATCCAGCAGAGCCCATAATGCCAAGTGGTCGCACTTGAAGCTTCTCAACATTTGACATCTCAAATCTCTTTGTTCCTGGGTGGCCATCCACAAGTGAGATACACAAGGTCAACCATAGACATGGGCCTTGTGAACCACTCAACCAAAAACCACCAAGCAATTACCATTCCACCCAGGTGATTCATTAACTTAGTTGTTTTATTAAACAAAAACACAAGTCCTCAGACTTAGAAATTTTTCCATAGTATGAATGTATAATCCACCCTTGTTTTCTATTAGCTAAGGTAAGCTTGATAGTAGTAGGAATCTTAACTTAGGAAAATTTCTACTAAGGTTTCATCTACTAGGTTTTCCTATAGCAAGGTTTATACTTAGCAAAATTCCATGCAAGTTTTACTTAGAAAAATCACTAATGCATAGTGAAAGTAATGGGACAAAAAGTATGAAGCATCACTTTCCTTTTTGGTAGAGGTATAAGTTCACTCCTTGTCCTTGCAACACTCTCACTCTTCAAGTCACTACAATTCAATCAAGCAAGGCACAAACTCAATCTACCAATCAAGCAAAACAACACATAAAATCATAGAACTAAGATAGTGCATGCAAGCATGCCAAGAATTGTTTTATTTGGACAAGTGGTTCCTAATGGGACATAAACATTTGAAAACACCTAATGGTCATTTTGTAAAGTGTCAAAGTCATTTGCAAAAGGTTTCACTTCAAAAACCATTTTCAAAAACAAGGTATCATTTTATGTGGTGTAGAAATATTTTTACTAAGGCATTAATATATAGGGTTCACCAAATATGTTTTCAAACCATAAAACTTTGTGTTTAGGGTCAGAGAGTTTAAAACAAAACATTTCCCAAAGGTTTTCCTTCAAAATCATTTTCAATAAATAAACCATATTTTTATTTGACTAGAAATGGTTTTAAATCAAGGAATCATTCTTTTGTTTCTCCAAATACATTTTTGTATCCCCAAAGTGTTTCCTATGGTCAGTAGGTTCAAATCAATCCAATTGCCAAAGATTTTATCCCCAAAATCATTTTTGAATAATTTTTATAATTTAAACAAGCATATAAATGTTTCTGCAAAAACAAACATTTTTCCAGAAGCTTTTTACTAAACAAATGGCATGGTTGGCTAGGGCTTGTTCCATTGATTCCATTGATACAAAATTTGTAATTTTTGGACGTGTGGATCAAAAGTTATACCAATTACAAATTTGCATTCTAATCAGATCAAAAATCTGTTTTAAATAGAATCCAGTCCACGTGGCTGTTTCTGATTGGACAATAACGGTTCGCCCGGATCGGCTACGGGGTGCGTTGGATCTAACTGAAAACGTGCGGCACAGATAGACGCGTACCTTTTCGATTGGATCTAATCCTAGCCAGATGTTTCGCATCCTACGGCTCAAAGCATCTAGACCAAGGACGGGCGGCGCTCGACGGCTGCGCGCGGCGGCGACGGTCAGACGACGGCGGAGTCGATGCTACAGGAGGCGAGGGAGGAAAAGAATATGCTCACCATGTTCGCAGATGCCTGGGGAAGCTCAACGTGGCAGTATCTCATCGAGGGGCGCATGGGAACGAGGTGGATTGCTCGCCGGAGTTCGCTCGGCGTCGGGCACGCTCTGGTCGACGTTGGGGGCGAGGCTGCGATTCGTGCCGAAGAAAAATAAGTACATGGTTAAACGCGGGAGGGTGTGGTGTACACGCGAGCATGATCGAGAAGGCTCGGGGTGGTCTAGCTTACCAGGGGGAGGTCGTCGGAGAAGAACCAGACGCGGCGGTGCTCGGAGCTTGTCGAAGACGACGCTCGCGCCAAGCTTAAACGAAAGGCACGGACAGATGCGCCAGGAGGTGGGGAGTATGTGTGCGTGGTTGATGAGGCAAGGGGCAGCGCGGGGTCGCCGGAATTTGCACCGGAGCATCGTCGAACAGTGGCGGTGTTTGAGCAAAATTTGACAGCCTGGGGGCGTGTTGAGATGGGGCGACAGAGGGGAAGTGGAGAGGAGGGGCAGGCGCTTTAACATGTGTGGTCAATGGGCCGATTAATGGCGTGGTTAACGCCAGACACGCCGGTCTTAATCGCAGAACGGCTGGCGAGGGGGAGGGCGTAGTCCGCGGGTGGGGAAGAAGGGAGCATGGCTGTGGGGCCTAGTGTCAGCGAGAAAGGGGGTAAGGGAGAGGGTCCATTCGTCAGTGTCCTCGCGGGTTTCTTTCGCGGTGAAAACGATTCGCTCGCTGAGAGGGAGAGGTGGGCTAGGATGGGCTGGAATGGGCTTTCTTTTGGCTGGGCTGGATTAGTTGGGTCGAGTCTGACTCTATTTTTTTTCTTTCAAATGCTTTTTCTTTTTCTATTTCTATTTTCTGTTTTGATTTTCAAACAACAATTCAAACATTCAATTCAATTCAAACATTCACCATACTTTGTGTTGAATTTGGTTCTGTTTATCAACATAAACCAATTCCCAAAATAAAATAATTTTTTATTATTTTTAGGATCTATTTAATAATTAAATAAAATAGACCTTAATTATTAATTCAAATAGGTTTTGATTTATTTAATAAAATCTCCATTTGAAAACTAAATATTATCAATACCAAATTAGTAGGTTTTATTTGAAACCTACTGATTTGGTTTTGAAAATATTTGGATTTCAAATGGAGATTTTATTAAATAAATCAAACCCTATTTGATTAAATAACTATGGTCCATTTTATTTAATTAATGAATGAATCCTAAAAAGATTAAAAATATTTTTTTATTTTGGGATTTGGTTTATGTTGCTAAAAAGAACCAAATTCAAAGTTACAAAGTGTGGTGATTGTTTGATTTGTTTTGAATGTTGTTTGCTTGTTTGAAATTTAAAACAGGAAATAGAAATAGAAAAATAAAAAGGTTTTAGAACAAAAAAAATATACAAAGGACCCAACCCAACCGTCTGGCCCAGCTCCAGCCCAACAGCCCAGCAAGCCCACCTGTTTCCTCGCCCCCGAAACGTTTTCTTTACCGCAGAAGCAACCCGCGAAGTCACTGACTGGTGGACCTTATTCCCTCTCTCCCTCTCTCGCTGCCAGAGGACCCCACAGCCACGCTGTCATCTTCCCCACCCCCACGACCTGTTCTTCCTCCCCTCGTCGCCGTTTCTGGCTTTGATTTCGCGGCTTGAATTCGTCTTAACGTGGCCACCATTACTCGTAGTGACCATTCCCCTTTAAACGTCAGCGACTCTCCTCCATTTCCCCTCTGTCTCCTTCCCCAGCGCCTCAGCCGAATTTCACTCAAACACCGCCACCGTCCGACGACCCTCCGGCGAGAATTTCGGCAGCCTCACGCCACCTCTTGCCTCCTCGAGCTCGCAGCTATGATCACCATCACCCGGCGGACCTTTCTGCAACCGCAGCTTGCTCGCGCGCGCCCCTGAGCGTCGGCAGCGACAACAACCGTCGCCGCCACTGTCTGGCTCATCTCCGACGACTTCCCTCTGGTAAACCAGACTACCCCGACCCCTCTTGTTCATGCACACACCTTCGCCATGTCTTGGCGCATCTGACCATGTGTTTCGTCTGTCTTCTAGTGGTCCATAGCATCGCCCTCGACGACCTCCAGAGCCGCCCGAGGTCCAGCTCATCTCCGGCGAGCAATCAAGCCCGCTCCAGTGCGCCCCTCGACAAGACGGCACCACCTTGAGCTTCCCCGGGCCTCTGCGAATGCTGTGAGTACCTCCCCAGCCACCCTTGCTTCCTGTATCGCCGCCGCCGCCACCGTTTGGCCGCTCCGCCGCCAGCCACCGCCGCAGCGCCGCTCGTTTAGGGTCGAGCTCACAGCACCCGTCCGATCTCGATCTGGTGGATAGGATAGAAAGTAAGCGAATGGGTACGCACGCTTCTGAGCCGCATGATTCAACTTGATCCAACGCGCCAGAATAGCCGATCCGAGTGAAGCGGTACCGACCAATCACGGCGCGACGCGTGGCCAATTTCTGTTTAAAACAGATTTTGAAATCAGATTTAAATGCCATTTTGAAACCATTGTAACTTTTGATCCACACGTCCAAAAATTACAAATTTTATACCAATGGAATCAGCAAGACAATCTCTAGCCAACCATGCCTTTTGTTTAGCAAAAAGCTTCTGGAAAAATGATTGTTTTTGCAGAAACATTTGTATGCTTGTTTAGGTTATAAAAATTGTTCAAAAATGATTTTGGGGATAAAATCTTTGGCAAATGGTGTGATTTGAACCTACTAACATTAGGAAACACTTTGTGGATTCAAAAATGTATTTTGTGAAACAAAATAATGATTCTTTGATTTAAAACCATTTCTAGTCAAATAGAAATGTGGTTTATTCATTAAAAATGGTTTTGGAAGAAAACCTTTGGAAAATGTTTTGTTTTAAACTCTCTGACCCTAAACACCAAGTTTTATAGTTTGAAAACATATTTGGTGAACCCTATAGATTAATGCCTTAGTAGAAATATTTCTACACCACATAAAATGATACTTTGTTTTGAAAATGGTTTAGGAAGTGAAACCTTTTGCAAATGACTTTGCCACATTACAAAATGACCATTAGGTGTTTTCAAATGTTTATGACCCATGAGGAACCACTTTTACAAATAAAACAACCCTTTTTGCATGCTTGCATGTGTTGTTTGTTTTATTATTTTATGTGATGTTTTGCTTGATTGGTAGATTGAACTTGTGCCTTGCTTGATTGAATTGTAGTGACTTGAAGAGTGTGATTGTAGCAAGGACAAGGAGTGAACCTATACCCTCTACCAAAAAGGCAAGTGATGCTTCATACTTTCTGTCCCATTACTTTCACTATGCATTAGTGATTTTCTCTAAGTAAAACTTGCATGGAATTTTTGCTAAGTATAAACCTTGCTATAGGAAAACCTAGTAGATGAATCCTTAGTAGGATTTTTCCTAAGTTAAGATTCCTACTACTATCAAGCTTAGCCTAGCTAATAGAAAACAAGGGTGGAATATATATTCACACTATGGAAAAATTTCTAAGTCTGAGGACTTGTGTTTTTGTTTAATAAAACAACTAAGTTAATGAATCACCTGGGTGGAATGGTAATTGCTTGGTGGATTTTGGTTGAGTGGTTCACAAGGCCCATGTCTATGGTTTACCTTGTGTATCTCACTTGTGGATGGCCACCCAGGAACAAAGAGATTTGAGATGTCAAATGTTGAGAAGCTTCAAGTGCAGCCACTTGGCATTATGGGCTCTGCCTAGATCATATAGGTTGCAAGAACTTAGCCATATGGACAGTGGGTGGTAGTTTTTGATAGGTTGGAGCGCGTCCATTTTGGTCTAAGGGAAGGCTTCTGAAAGATCTTGTCTTGGGAAACCAAGTCTTGTGGGGAAAGTGCACCACCTCTGCAGAGTGTAAAATCTAAGTACTTAGCCATGTCCCTGGTAAAGGACAAGTTGAGCATCAAGACATGGAAGCAATCAAGAATCTCATCATTCAAATTTCTAAGTTAAAAACTTGTGGTTTGAACAAGGGTTTAAGGACCTTCAATCTTTGATTGAGAAAATGTTTTTGTCAAGCAAAACCTAGTGTTTTCAAAATGATAAGGAAAAACTATTTTGAGCAATGCAAGCCTCAACTCCACTTAGCCAAATGCATATAGATAATAGACTCCACTATACTACCATAGTATCACTTGCCAATACAATTCAAATGTATTGACCCTTGTGGCTGTAACTTGTTATGTTGCAGGTTTGATTGATTTAGTGAAGTTTAAGTGATTAGGATTACAAAGTCTACAACCAACATGTCTGACTGTGGCACTTTGAAGATGAAGGACCCCATGCTTATAGTTATTCCGCTGCAATGTAGTGTAATAGCCAACAGAGCTATGTATGATGTAATAAAATTATGTTATTCTTGGTTATAAAGTTATATTATGACCTTTGTTTCTTGATATTACATCTAAACTGTGGATGCTAGCTATTGATCCAGGGACTAGCATTGTAAACACAGGGGACACCACCTTATGTTGATAAAGGTTGGGACAGACCCTCTACAGATGGTATCAGAGCACTGTGTTGCCTGTAGGATTTGTAAACCTAGGATTGGACAAAAACCCTTAGAAAGATAGGAGTTTTATTTGTTCCAAAACTTATTTACAAACAATCTTGTAAACTCTTTCTAAATCATTTTTGGTTTTGATTCTACATCTCTTCTATTTTCAACTTGATGGAAAAACCTACCCCATGACCAAAGACTTCACCATGTGCAAAGGACTTCATCAACTCTAATGACTTCAACTTCTTCAACTCTAATGACTTCAACATCTTCAGCCTATTCTCCAAGGACTTCCAACTTGGATACTACTAAGGACTACAAGAGAGACAAGGAAATCTTGCTCAAGATATGGAGACTAAGGAAACCCAACTTAGAAAGAATCCTGATCACCTTTGAAGTTTTGTGACCAAGAGTTTTCCCAAGGAAACCATGATCTCATGCAAGAAGGATCCACCAAGAAGGATGGAAAGATCATAAGTGAACCATATAGATGGACCACCATATTTTAGTTAAGTCAAACACACCAACTTATGTGGTGTAACAAAAATATTTTGTTGCCTAAAAAAGTGCTTGAACTTTGTTGTTTGAGTGAAAATTTGTTTGTGAATGCTTGCACATTGCTTGTGTGAATAGTGATGTGTGTGATTAGAATTGATTCCTTAGAACTATCTTGCCTATTCTAATCTCCATTCAACCCAACCAGATGACTACTCCAAGAGACTCCAACATCAAAGTTGATGACAACAACAACCAAGAGGACAACATGAGAGAACTTATAGCAACCCAAAACCAGTTGAGTCAAGAGACAACTCAGCTTTTAGCCAACAACACTGGACTAGACCCAGCCATACAAAGGATTTTGAAACTTCAATCCCAATTGTTGCAAGGATTGGTTACTCAAATGATCAACATGAGAGAAAACTTTTCCCAAAGAGCTGATGACAACAAGGATGACAAAGATGTTAATCTAGAAGAAACCCAAGTTAGCAATACTTGTGAAGACAAGGATCATGCATCCAAGGAACATGAAGATCAATGCCCCAAGAAGAGAGAAAGATCTCCCACCTATGAAGAACATGAACTAGAAGAACTCCTAGCTTTGGAGAGACCCAAAAAGAAGAAGAAGAAGAAATGCCCCAACCCTAACTAGGAGGATATTACTCAAGTGCAATGTTACAATTGCAAAGAGATGGGACGCTATGCCAATGAATGCCCAGAAAAGAAGAAGAACCAAGGAATTAAACAAAAAGAATTGATACCCAAGGAAAAGAAAGATATCAGCCAAGTGATGTGTTTCAAATGCAAGGAAATAGACCACTATGTAAACTTCTGTCCAGGAAAGAGGAAACACAAGATAAAACAACCTATAAAAGATCTCAGCCTTGTCACATGTTTCAAGTGTGAAACAAAGGACACAATGCAGATGTTTGCCCACAAAAGTTTCTCCAGGATCCCAAGAAGGCCAACATGTAATTTAGTTTGAAAATTTATAAGGGTGGTAGTACCCTAGTTGTTTTGAGCCTACTTGTAACCCTAGCCTCCCCAAATCTCGGGACGAGATTTATTTTAAGGGTGGTAGCCTGTCACATCCCAAGATTTTCCAAATCTTGTAATGTGAAAAATAAATGAATAAAATAAAACTTTGTTGATTTTCAGAGTGAGAAGAAACTTTTGAATCCAATTTGAAACTTTCAAAACCTATTTTGATCAAGATAAATCCTACAGGGATTTAAAAAGGTAAACATTTAATAAAGGAAAATAAAAATATTTGGTTTTACTATTTTTGGATCTTTTAATAAGAGATTTTGTTTTCAAATGAAAAGGTGGTTTTATAAATAAAGATTATTCTATAAAGCCAAATTAAACCTTGGCCAAACTTTTGGAAATAAAACATTTTGTTTTGATTAAAAAGAATAAAGTTTATTTAAACAAAATAATGAGGATTTATTAATATCCAGTTTTATTAAAAATAAAGGTTTTCCCCATTTTAAATAAACACCAAAACTTATTTATTTTATTTTAAATAAGTTTTCCAAGTATTTTATATTCTCAAATAAAACCTACTGAAGTGTTTTTGGTTTTATTTTAGATTTCAAAATAAAGATTTTAATAAAACAAATCCTATTTGATTTAATAACTAAGGTCCATTTTATTTAATGATTAATGGACCCTAAAATAAAATGTTATTTTATTTTAAACAAGTTTTCCAAGTATCTTATATTTTCAAATAAAACCTACTGATTTGGTTTTGAAAATATTTGGATTTCAAATGGAGATTTTATTAAATAAATCAAACCCTATTTGATTAAATAACTATGGTCCATTTTATTTAATTAATGAATGAATCCTAAAAAGATTAAAAATATTTTTTTATTTTGGGATTTGGTTTATGTTGCTAAAAAGAACCAAATTCAAAGTTACAAAGTGTGGTGATTGTTTGATTTGTTTTGAATGTTGTTTGCTTGTTTGAAATTTAAAACAGGAAATAGAAATAGAAAAAGAAAAAGGTTTTAGAACAAAAAAAATATACAAAGGACCCAACCCAACCGTCTGGCCCAGCTCCAGCCCAACAGCCCAGCAAGCCCACCTGTTTCCTCGCCCCCGAAACGTTTTCTTCTTTACATGAAGCAACCCGAAGTCACCGGTGTGGACCTTATTCCTCTCTCCCTCTCGCTGCAGAGGACCCCACAACACTTGTCATCTTCCCCACCCACGACCTGTTCTTCCTCCCTCTAAATGCGTTTCGGCTTTGATTTCGCTTGAATTAAATCTTAACGTGGCCACCATTACTCGCAGTGACCATGCACCTTTAAAGGCCAGCGACTCTCCTCCATTTCCCCTCTGTCTCCTCCCCCAAGTGCACCCCCAGGCTGACGAATTTCACTCAAACACCGCCACCGTCCGACGACCCTCCGACGAGAATTCCGGCAGCCTCACGCCACCTCTTGCCTCCTCGAGCTCGCAGCTGTGATCACCATCACCCGGCGGACCTTTCTGCAACCGCAGCTTGCTCGCGCGCGCCCCTGAGCGTCGGCAGCGACAACAACCGTCGCCGCCACCGTCTGGCTCATCTCCGACGACTTCCCTCTGGTAAACCAGACTTCCCCGACCCCTCTTGTTCATGCACACACCTTCGCCATGTCTTGGCGCATCTGACCATGTGTTTCCTCTGTCTTCTAGTGGTCCATAGCATCGCCCTCGACGACCTCCAGAGCCGCCCGAGGTCCAGCTCATCTCCGGCGAGCAATCAAGCCCGCTCGGTCGCCTCGACAAGACGGCACCACCTTGAGCTTCCCGGGCCTCTGAATGCTGTGAGTACCTCCCAGCCACCCTTGCTTCCTCATCGCCGCCGCGGCCATTAGCCACGCCACCACAAGAAGTCATTGCTTACGTTCTACCGAGAGCTCACAGTCTGGCCCGATCTCGATCTGGTGGATAGGATAGAAAGTAAGTGAATGGGTACGCACGCTTCTGAGCCGCATGATTCAACTTGATCCAACGCGCCAGAATAGCCGATCCGAGTGAAGCGGTACCGACCAATCACGGCGCGACGCGTGGCCAATTTCTGTTTAAAACAGATTTTGAAATCAGATTTAAATGCCATTTTGAAACCATTGTAACTTTTGATCCACATGTCCAAAAATTACAAATTTTATACCAATGGAATCAGCAAGACAATCTCTAGCCAACCATGCCTTTTGTTTAGCAAAAAGCTTCTGGAAAAATGATTGTTTTTGCAGAAACATTTGTATGCTTGTTTAGGTTATAAAAATTGTTCAAAAATGATTTTGGGGATAAAATCTTTGGCAAATGGTGTGATTTGAACCTACTAACATTAGGAAACACTTTGTGGATTCAAAAATGTATTTGGTGAAACAAAATAATGATTATTTGATTTAAAACCATTTCTAGTCAAATTGAAATGTGGTTTATTCATTAAAAATGGTTTTGGAAGAAAACCTTTGGAAAATGTTTTGTTTTAAACTCTATGACCCTAAACACCAAGTTTTATAGTTTGAAAACATATTTGGTGAACCCTATAGATTAATGCCTTAGTAGAAATATTTCTACACCACATAAAATGATACTTTGTTTTGAAAATGGTTTAGGAAGTGAAACCTTTTGCAAATGACTTTGCCACATTACAAAATGACCATTAGGTGTTTTCAAATGTTTATGACCCATGAGGAACCACTTTTACAAATAAAACAACCCTTTTTGCATGCTTGCATGTGTTGTTTGTTTTATTATTTTATGTGATGTTTTGCTTGATTGGTAGATTGAACTTGTGCCTTGCTTGATTGAATTGTAGTGACTTGAAGAGTGTGATTGTAGCAAGGACAAGGAGTGAACCTATACCCTCTACCAAAAAGGCAAGTGATGCTTCATACTTTCTGTCCCATTACTTTCACTATGCATTAGTGATTTTCTCTAAGTAAAACTTGCATGGAATTTTTGCTAAGTATAAACCTTGCTATAGGAAAACCTAGTAGCTGAATCCTTAGTAGGATTTTTCCTAAGTTAAGATTCCTACTACTATCAAGCTTAGCCTAGCTAATAGAAAACAAGGGTGGAATATATATTCACACTATGGAAAAATTTCTAAGTCTGAGGACTTGTGTTTTTGTTTAATAAAACAACTAAGTTAATGAATCACCTGGGTGGAATGGTAATTGCTTGGTGGATTTTGGTTGAGTGGTTCACAAGGACCATGTCTATGGTTTACCTTGTGTATCTCACTTGTGGATGGCCACCAGAACAAAGAGATTTGAGATGTCAAATGTTGAGAAGCTTCAAGTGCAGCCACTTGGCATTATGGGCTCTGCCTAGATCATATAGGTTGCAAGAACTTAGCCATATGGTGAGTGGGTGTTAGTTTTTGATAGGTTGATACGCGTCCATTTTGGTCTAAGGTAAGGCTTCTGAAAGATCTTGTCTTGGGAAACCAAGTCTTGTGGGGAAAGTGCACAACCTCTGCAGTGTAAAATCTAAGTACTTAGCCATGTCCCTGGTAAAGGACAAGTTGAGCATCAAGACATGGAAGCAATCAAGAATCTCATCATTCAAATTTCTAAGTTAAAAACTTGTGGTTTGAACAAGGGTTTAAGGACCTTCAATCTTTGATTGAGAAAATGTTTTTGTCAAGCAAAACCTAGTGTTTTCAAAATGATAAGGAAAAACTATTTTGAGCAATGCAAGCCTCAACTCCACTTAGCCAAATGCATATAGATAATAGACTCCACTATACTACCATAGTATCACTTGCCAATACAATTCAAATGTATTGACCCTTGTGGCTGTAACTTGTTATGTTGCAGGTTTGATTGATTTAGTGAAGTTTAAGTGATTAGGATTACAAAGTCTACAACCAACATGTCTGACTGTGGCACTTTGAAGATGAAGGACCCCATGCTTATAGTTATTCCGCTGCAATGTAGTGTAATAGCCAACAGAGCTATGTATGATGTAATAAAATTATGTTATTCTTGGTTATAAAGTTATATTATGACCTTTGTTTCTTGATATTACATCTAAACTGTGGATGCTAGCTATTGATCCAGGGACTAGCATTGTAAACACAGGGGACACCACCTTATGTTGATAAAGGTTGGGACACTCCCTCTACAGAACTCCTTCTAATTTTGCATTTCCTTAGTCTCCATATCTTGAGCAAGATTTCCTTGTCCTTAGTGATATCCAAGGTTGAGGTCCTTGGTGAATATGCTGAAGATGTTGAAGTCATTAGAGTTGAAGAAGTTGAAGTCATTAGAGTTGAAGAACTCCTTGCTCATGGTGAAGTCTTTGGCCATGGGGTAGGCTTTTCCATAAAGTTGAAATAGATGAGATGTGAATGAAAAACCAAAGTGGTTGAGGAAAGAGTTTACAAGATTGTTTGTAAATAAGTTTTGGAACAAATACAACTCCTATTTCTCTAAGGGTTTTTTGTCCAATCCTAGGGTTACAAATCCTACAGGCAACACAATGCTCTGATACCATCTATAAGGGTCCCAACCTTTAATAAGGTAGAGTCCCCTGTGTTTACAATGCTAGTCCCTGGATCAATAGCTAGCATCCACAGTTAAGATGTAATATCAAGAAACAAAGGTCATAATACAACTTTATAACCAGGAATAACATAATTTTATTACATCTTACATAGCTCATTTGGCTATTACATTACATTGCAGCAGAATATCTATAAGCATGGGGTCCTTCATCTTCAAAGTGCCACAGGAAGACATGTTGGTTGTAGACTTTGTAATCCTAATCAATCAATCTTCACTAAAAACAATCAAACCTGCAACATACAAGTTACAGCCACAAGGGTCAATACATTTGAATTGTATTGGCAAGTGATACTATGGTAGTATAGTGGAGTCTATCATCTATATGCATTTGGCTAAGTGGAGTTGAGGCTTGCATTGCTCAAAATAGATTTTCCTTATCATTTTGAAAACACTAAGTTTTTGCTTGACAAAATCATTTCTCTCAATCAAAAGATTGAAGATCCTTTAACCCTTGTTCAACCACAAGTTTTTAACTTTGAAATTTGAATGATGAGATTCTTGATTGCTTCCATGTCTTGATGCTCAAATTGTCCTTTACCAGGGACATGGCTAAGTACTTAGATTTTACACTCTGCAGAGGTGGTGCACTTTCCCCACAAGACTTGGTTTCCCAAGACAAGATCTTTCAGAAGCCTTCCCTTAGACCAAAATGGACGCGCTCCAACCTATCAAACTCTACCACCAACTGTCCATATGGCTAAGTTCTTGCAACCTATATGATCCAGGCAGAGCCCATAATGCCAAGTGGTTGCACTTGAAGCTTCTCAACATTTGACATCTCAAATCTCTTTGTTCCTGGGTGGCCATCCACAAGTGAGATACACAAGGTCAACCATAGACATGGGCCTTGTGAACCACTCAACCAAAAACCACCAAGCAATTACCATTCCACCCAGGTGATTCATTAACTTAGTTGTTTTATTAAACAAAAACACAAGTCCTCAGACTTAGAAATTTTTCCATAGTATGAATGTATAATCCACCCTTGTTTTCTATTAGCTAAGCTAAGCTTGATAGTAGTAGGAATCTTAACTTAGGAAAATTTCTACTAAGGTTTCAACTACTAGATTTTCCTATAGCAAGGTTTATACTTAGCAAAATTCCATGCAAGTTTTACTTAGAAAAATCACTAATGCATAGTGAAAGTAATGGGACAAAAAGTATGAAGCATCACTTGCCTTTTTGGTAGAGGTATAAGTTCACTCCTTGTCCTTGCAACACTCTCACTCTTCAAGTCACTACAATTCAATCAAGCAAGGCACAAACTCAATCTACCAATCAAGCAAAACAACACATAAAATCATAGAACTAAGATAGTGCATGCAAGCATGCCAAGAATTGTTTTATTTGGACAAGTGGTTCCTAATGGGACATAAACATTTGAAAACACCTAATGGTCATTTTGTAAAGTGGCAAAGTCATTTGCAAAAGGTTTCACTTCAAAAACCATTTTCAAAAACAAGGTATCATTTTATGTGGTGTAGAAATATTTTTACTAAGGCATTAATCTATAGGGTTCACCAAATATGTTTTCAAACCATAAACCTTTGTGTTTAGGGTCAGAGAGTTTAAAACAAAACATTTCCAAAAGGTTTTCCTTCAAAATCATTTTCAATAAATAAACCATATTTTTATTTGACTAGAAATGGTTTTAAATCAAGGAATCATTCTTTTGTTTCTCCAAATACATTTTTGTATCCCCAAAGTGTTTCCTGTGGTCAGTAGGTTCAAATCAATCCAATTGCCAAAGATTTTATCCCCAAAATCATTTTTGAATAATTTTTATAATCTAAACAAGCATACAAATGTTTCTGCAAAAACAAACATTTTTCCAGAAGCTTTTTACTAAACAAATGGCATGGTTGGCTAGGGCTTGTTCCACTGATTCCATTGATATAAAATTTGTAATTTTTGGACGTGTGGATCAAAAGTTATACGAATTACAAATTTGCATTCTAGTCAGATAAAAAATCTGTTTTAAATCGAATCCAGTCCACGTGGCTATTTCTGATTGGACAATAACGGTTCGCCCGGATCGGCTACGGGGTGCGTTGGATCTAACTGAAAACATGCGGCACAGATGGACGCGTACCTTTTCGATTGGATCTAATCCTAGCCAGATGTTTCGCATCCTACGGCTCAAAGCATCTAGACCAAGGATGGCGCGGCGCGGACGCTGGCAATGAGCGGCAGTCGACGACAATGAGTCGATGCTACAGGAGGCGAGGGAGGAAAAGAATATGCTCACCATGTTCGCAGATGCCTTGGGAAGCTCAACGTGGCAGTATCTCGTCGAGGGGCGCACGGGAACGAGGTGGATTGCTCGCCGGAGTTCGCTCGGCGTCGCACGCCCGGTCGACGTTAGGGCGGGCTGCGATTCGTGCCAAAGCAAAATAAGTACATGGTTAAACGCGGGAGGGTGTGGTGTACACGCGAGCATGATCGAGAAGGCTCGGGGTGGTCTAGCTTACCAGGGGGAGATCGTCGGAGAAGAACCAGACGCGGCGGCGCTTGGAGCTTGTCGAAGATGACGTTCTGGGGCGCCCGCAGTTGAACAAAAGGCACGGACAGATGCGCCAGGAGGTGGGGAGTATGTGTGCGTGGTTGATAAGGCAAGGGGCAGAGCGGGGTCGCCGGAATTTGCACCGGAGCGTCGTCGAACAGTGGCGGTGTTTGAGCAAAATTCGACAGCCTGGGGGCGTGTTGCGATGGGGCGACATAGGGGAAGTTAAGGAATGGGAGGGCCGATGCGTAATGTGCGTTAATGGCAGCGATTAATCGGCGTGGTTACGCCTGCAATGGCGGGCGATGGCGGGAGGCGTAATCTGGTGGGGGAAGAAGGGCGTGGTGTGGGGCTAGTGTCAGCGAGAAAGGGAGTGAGGGGGAGGGTCCATTCGTCAGTGTCCTCTCGGGTTTCTTTCGTGGTGAAAACGATTCACTCGCTGAGAGGGAGAGGTGGGCTAGGTTGGGCTGGAATGGGCTTAGCTGGGCTGGATTAGTTGGGTCGAGTCTGACTCTATTTTTTTCTTTCAAATGCTTTTTCTTTTTCTATTTCTATTTTCTGTTTTGATTTTCAAACAACAATTCAAACATTCAATTCAATTCAAACATTCACCATACTTTGTGTTGAATTTGGTTCTGTTTATCAACATAAACCAATTCCCAAAATAAAATAATTTTTTATTATTTTTAGGATCTATTTAATAATTAAATAAAATTGACCTTAATTATTAATTCAAATAGGTTTTGATTTATTTAATAAAATATCCATTTGAAAACTAAATATTATCAAAACCAAATCAGTAGGTTTTATTTGAAAATATAAGATACTTGGAAAACTTGTTTAAAACAAAATAATATTTTATTTTAGGGTCCATTAATAATTAAATAAAATGGACTTTAGTCATTAAAAGGATTGGTTTTATTTAAATCTTTATTTTGAAATCTAAAATAAACCAAAAACAATTCAGTAGGTTTTAATTGAGAATATAAAATACTTGGAAAACTTATTTAAAATAATTTAATAAGTTTTAGTGTTTATTTAAAATGGGAAAGCCTTTATTTTAAATAAAACTGAATATTAATAAATCCTCATTATTTTGTTTAAATAAACCTTTACTCTTTTAATCAAAGCAAAACATTTTATTTCAAAGCTTGGCCAAGGTTTAATTTTGGCTCTATAAAATAATCCTTATTTAAATTTCTACCTTTTCATTTGAAAATCAAATATTTTTATTAAAAGATCCAAAAATAGTAATTTTAAATATTTTAACTTTATTGTTTATTTATCTTTTTAAATCCCTTTAGGATTTTATTTGATCCAAATAGGTTTTGAAAGTTTCCAAATGGACTCAAAAAGTTTCTTCTCACCCTGAAAATCAACAACATTTTATTTTTATTCATTTATTTTTCACATTACAAGATTTGGAAAATCTTGGGATGTGACATCTACATCATAATCCACGTTGTTCATGCTATCTACTCCATCCAAAATCCGTGAGCAAGATGGAATCCAACAATAAAGGGTGAAGATCGTCGACGAAAGGTATAAACATTCCGCGACTTCTCCCCACTTGCATTCCTTTGTGATACCCACTATCTTGGCGAGCAACAAACACCTATTGAGACTAGTTCCTCTTATTATTGCTTGGGCTATGCACATTTTATACCCTGTAGATTCCTAGCAAACATTGTGAGCGCTATCTCATATAGTTATCTTGTATAGTTGTTGGCACAAGGAAGAGGCAAGTGAAAAAAGAAAAAGAAAGAAAGAAAAAGAAAAAAAAGTAGAAAAAAGTAGAAAAAGAAAAAGAAAAAGAAAATAAAGAAATATACATCTGCCTCATAGAATAGGAAGCGCAAGCTCGATGAACATCATATAGGTGGTACTTATTGTGCATATATTGTAGCCCACCAATTTTGTGCAATCGAACTAGCGTCTCTCCTTGTACTTGTGTGACACGAGCTTATAGTCTTCGCTAGGTAATCATTTGGTTATTAGCTCACTTTCTCCATCGCACAAGTCCCATTTATCCCACCGTGTGTGTTTCCTTGTACATATTTCCTATCTTGTGGATTGACTTGTTTTGCTTTGTGATCATTGTGGTTCTTTACTTGCCATTACAACATCTTGATTTCGGATTGGTTCTTGACATGCCATTTTCCATACCTATCCACCATAGGCCTCGTGTGTGTGTCTTTTTGTCGGTAGTTGGTTTTGGTGTTCCGCGTGAACTTCACTTTTCTTGGTTTATTGCTCTCAAGTGTGGCCACTTGCATGATACGATCTTCTAAGGTAAAGTAAGGTTCAACGTTGTATCCCTAACACCCTCTACCACGTCCATATACAACACTTGGTCTTGTGAAGCATGTCTAGGGACTCCGGGACCGAGAATGATTTCTATGAAGAATCCACGATGATCCACCATGCCTATGTCTCCATAAACATGGATAACATGATGGAGCACTACACCAACAATGGCTCCACATGCTTGGGTGACATGGAGTGCTACAACAACAACGACTCCCCAAGCATGGGAGACTTCAAGAACGACAACGACAAGCTCCTCAAGTCGCATCGGCCAAGACGAAGCCTACACCTAGAGTGCGCCAAGGTGCACCATCAAATGGACAAGTTGGAGAGCGACCTCCACAACTTCAAGAAGGACATGGACAACGACTTCGACAAAACCATGAGCAGGGTCGCCAAGATTAATGATGCTTTGCACTCATTACAACAACTCACCAAGAAGAGTGCCAAGGACAAGGGTCATCGTCGTGAGCGTCATGTGGATGACAAAGTGCGCCGCTTACATCAACTGTTGTAGACCAACACATGGCATTCACTATTGGTCCACACCATGCTACATCAACCACACCCTCAAAGGTGAACTCATTCCATACCCCACCCTCCTTTGGCTATCATGTGAATGGAATCCTACTTGACACACGTGCCAATGCTATGACCAGGACCATGACCATGACACCAAGAGGAGATGACAAGAGGACCCCAGAGATCAAGACCCCCAAGCAAGAGGCCTGGAAGAGAAGACGCAAGAAGCTACTGAAGCTAGACCGGAGTCTCCGGTCTAGACCGGAGTCTCCAGTCTACCACACCGGAGTCTCCGGCCCACCTCCGGTCCGACCCCCAAACCAGCGCCCAGGACAGTCAGAAGGCCCCTCCGAAGACGACACCGGAGACTGACCGGAGTCTCCGGTCCAGACCGGAGTCTCCGGCCAGCACACCGGAGTCTCCGGACCAAGCGTATCGGGCCTGCGTGCCTCGGGTTGGGCCTGGCCCATGTAACGCCCAGAACTTCCTATTTATGCCTGTTTTACCCCTAGCTCGTGGCTGGCCTATATATAAGCCCCCACCCCTCCTTGAAACCCTAGAGTTGATGAAGAAAGAAGGCTTGTGCCTAACCCTAGATGGGAACCCCTTTCTATAGTTAATCTATGAGTTGTACAAGGCCTTGGAGTTCGGTTGTTCGTCTCCAAGTCGTCAAGACCCTCCTCAAGTGTTTGATCTCTCCTCATCAAGGATTCTAGTAGTGCTAGGTCTCTCCCTTTGGGATTCTACTTGGTTGCTACTCTCTCCTTTTTGATTTGGATTCTATCATCCGCTTGCCGATCTCTCCTTTGGTGATTCTACCTAATGGTCTCTCGCCAAGGATTCTATTGGATTGGTTGTTCGAGCCAACGGGAGCAAATCAAATCGGGTTGTGTTTGCGTGTGTTTGTATCATTACCTTGCATTTGTGTTGCGTTCATCACGTTCATCGGGTTTCCCCTCACTCCCCGCATCAAATCCGTGAAGATCGGGCCACCCTAGGGTCAATCCCACAAGGGATCCCATATCAACTGGTATCAGCAACTTTTGGTTGCCACGGATTTGATTTCGTTCCCCCATATCCACCATAAATTCGAAAATACCAAAAAATTTAGACCCAATTTGCTTTTGGATCGATCTCTTGATTTGGTGAGTTGATTGTGGTTTTGATCCATTAGAAACTTGTCCTTGGATTTTGTCTACCTTTGCCCTGCGTTTCCTAGCCCAATTTGGTCGAAATTTTCTGGATTTGAGGGTCAAAGGGCCGAATTTCCGCTCACGAACTCCAGCTGTTCGTCGTGCTGGAACCAGACCGGAGTCTCCGGTCATCACACCGGAGTCTCCGGACCACACCGGAATCTCCGGCCCCAACACACCGGAGTCTCCGGCCCTGATCAAATTTTTGCCCCCTTTTCCTTTTTCGACTAACCCTCTTGTGTGTTTGTGTTTCGCCTGAGTGTCTATCAACTAACAAGCTTCCGCAACGCCAACAACACCTCGTGCTCGACATTGACACCGCGGAACTCGAACCATCCATTCGCCAACGATCGCAAGTTCAACATCACCAAAAGGTATAACTTGCACAACCATTGTTAACCCCCTTCTTCCTGTGTGTGTTACCTAACCTATCGAGAGTAGCCCTCCTATGTTTGCCGAAGCATTGTGCGCTTGCTCTTGCATAGTCATGATATAGAGGCAATAACAAAATTGACTCCATAATATACAAAAAAAGCTTCTAAGCAAAAGAAACAAAGAAAAAGATACCAATAGCTAAAGAGAGTCCAAAGCTTCTAAGCAAGAGTGCGAGCAAGAGCAAGGCAAGCGTACAAATCCGTTGCTTCTCAACCTTGTGCGAACGGGCTACGGTCTCTCCTAGCGTTGGCACGACACCGAGCATTAGTCTTTGTTAGGTCCAATTTTGTTCTTTGCTCATTTTCCATAGTCGTGCTAGCCACATTAATCTCCACCGTGTGTGTATAGTCGTAGGTTCTCGTCACCCTTTTTGACCTTTTCCTTTGACTTTGTTTTAGTTGGATTTTACCCACTTTTGACAATATCCGTTTCTTTTGGTTTTTCCATTTGCTATCCACCTTTCTAACCTACCACCATAGGCCTTTGTGTGTGTGTGTCTTGTGTACCCGCTATTCGCTTTGCTCTCGGCAACAACAATCTTTCCAATCGTTGACTCCGGTGAGGCAAGGTAGCAATTACCATTCCACCAAGCTCACCATATCTATCAAGTGTGTTTGAGCACCATGTCTAGGGCAAGTGGAGCTAGTGGAGATAGCAATTTCAACAACCAAGATGGCTTTGCCACGCGCCACAACTTATGGGCGCAACGCCAAGAATTCAACAATCAATTTGAGCGACTTGAGAACCGTCTTGATGATACTTTTCGAGAATTTGAGTACCGTGAGCGGCAACGTCAAGAGGAGCACCATGTTCAATTCCAAGCTCTTCACCAAGCTATTGCCAACCTTGGCAACCGACACGGTCATCGCTCAAGCTCGTAAAGTTCCTCCCGCACGCGCTCCTCAAGTCGACATGGCGAGTCTTCAAGGTCACACTCCCGCCGCGGAGAACCCCACCACCATAATGGGAACCCACAAGCTCGTCATCGTTGCCCTCAAGCGGTGGACCCAAATGCTCCCCAACCTCAACAACAACGACAAGAGCATGGTCCACCACCACACCAAGCAATCATCGACGTGCACCAACCTCAAGAACGCCAAGATGAAGCTAACCATAATGATCGGCGTCGTCATCCTCCTCATGACCACCACGAGCAACGTCAACAACATCAAGAACTGGTATGGGACACAAGTGATGATGATGAGGATGCACGCCAAGCTCGACGCAATAACCGACATGCACAACACCACCACCGACACCGTCAAGCTATGAACGTCAATGATGCCGACCAACGGCGAAGAAGAGACTTCGAGCATCATCAAGAAAATCCCCCACAACAACCTCAAGGCAATCAAGAGCCTCCTCCCCCGCCTCCACGCCCTCCAAGTGATGCAAGTATGCACCAAGAATGTCGCAACAACCACCATGAGCGTGATGATGGCAAGTTTGGGAAGCTCAAGTTCGTGATGCCCAAGTTCAAAGGAGAAGAAAATGCCGATGCATATCTTGAATGGGAGCTCAAAGTCGACAAGATCTTCCGAGTCCACAACTTTTCCAAAGAGAAGAAAGTGGCAATGGCATCCCTTGAGTTTGAGGACTACGCCAATGTTTGGTGGGAAGACTACCAAAGCAATCGTGAGAAGCAAGAAGAGCCACCGGTCACCACTTGGACCGAGATGAAAAATGTGATGTATGCAAGATTTGTCCCCGAGCACTATCGCCAAGACCTCTTCGACAAGCTACAAAACTTGAAGCAAGGCACGAAGACAATTGAAGAGTTCTATAAGGAGATGGAGATGACTATGATGAGAGCCGATGTGAAGGAACTCGAGGAGCAAACAATAGCACGGTTCCTCAACGGTTTGAGCCGCCCAATATGCAAAATAGTCGATTTCCAACCTTACAAGACTCTCGTGAACCTTCTTCACCAAGCAACCAAGGCCGAGCGCCACTTGCAAAAGGAACATGCTTATGAGAAGCAAAGGGCGTACTACGCTTCACTCAACTCGAGTAGCCCCTCCAAGCCAACAAACCAAACAACAAACTCATCCAAGCAATCCAAGACACCTATGGCATCCACCTCCAACACAACGGAAAGTCAAGTAGTTTGCTACAAGTGTGGAGGAAAGGTCCACAAGTCTTATGAGTGCATCAACACAAGAGTCATGCTAACGGATGAGAACGGTGCAACATATTCCGTGAGCGAAGACGAATTTGAAGCTATGAACCAAGCCGCTATAGCAAAGGATGCCGCAATGCAAGATGAGGACACGCTTCTATGTGAACATGATCCAAGCCCCTCACTTGTCATCGCCCAAGTTTTGACAACCAACTCCATCCCTAGAGAGGATCAACGCCTCAACATCTTCCAAACCCGAGCCGGAATTGATGGCAAGTCCATAAAAGTTATCATTGATGGAGGAAGTTGTCACAACCTTGCGAGCATCGACCTTTGTGAGAAACTCAAGTTACCATACATGGAGCACCCTCAACCCTATCATGTCAAGTGGCTTGATGACAATGGCACCATTCAAATCAAACACAAGGTCAACGTCTCCTTCAAGATTGGCCCATATCAAGACACCGTCGAGTGTGATGTCGTGCCTATGACCGTGTGTCACATGCTCCTTGGAAGACCTTGGAAATACGACAAGGGTGCACTACATGATGGTACCTCCAACCAATACTCCTTTAAGTGGAAAGACAAGACATTGGTGCTACAACCTATGACGCCAAGCCAAATTATCACTTCAAGCATGACGTCGCTGCCCAAGATAAAGCAAGCTAAGGACCCTTGTCAGATGAGCAGTGAGAGAGTGATCCACCAACACGTGAGTGAGTGCTACCAGCCCCAAATGAGTGGAAAGATCATGAGTGCCACGTCGCAAGCCACCACACGTGAGAAGAGTGATTTGAGCGTACCCAATACTAACAATCCTTCATACAACTCTTTCTCCTTGTTGTCGGTTTTGCAGGATACACAACCTCACCTACCACCTACAAGGAACACGCTACAAGATCTCCAACCACACCTTGATGACAAGCACAACTTCAAGATCTTCGACCAATTGGAACAAGGCTACGACACCGGAGATCCCACAACATACAAGCTCAAGACCTTGCACACACCTTCCTCCCTATATGATGATGGAACTTCGTCGAGGACGACTCGTTTTGAAGCGGGGGGAGATGTTGCAGCCCAACACATGGCATTCACCATTGGTCCACACCATGCTACATCAACCACACCCTCAAAGGTGAACTCATTCCATACCCCACCCTCCTTTGGCTATCATGTGAATGGAATCCTACTTGACACACGTGCCAATGCTATGACCAGGACCATGACCATGACACCAAGAGGAGATGACAAGAGGACCCCAGAGATCAAGACCCCCAAGCAAGAGGCCTGGAAGAGAAGACGCAAGAAGCTGCTGAAGCTAGACCGGAGTCTCCGGTCCAGACCGGAGTCTCCGGTCTACCACACCGGAGTCTCCGGCCCACCTCCGGTCCGACCCCCAAACCAGCGCCCAGGACAGTCAGAAGGCCCCTCCGGAGACGACACCGGAGACTGACCGGAGTCTCCGGTCCAGACCGGAGTCTCCGGCCAGCACACCGGAGTCTCCGGACCAAGCGTATCGGGCCTGCGTGCCTCGGGTTGGGCCTGGCCCATGTAACGCCCAGAACTTCCTATTTATGCCTGTTTTACCCCTAGCTCGTGGCTGGCCTATATATAAGCCCCCACCCCCTCCTTGAAACCCTAGAGTTGATGATGAAAGAAGGCTTGTGCCTAACCCTAGATGGGAACCCCTCTCTATAGTTAATCTATGAGTTGTACAAGGCCTTGGAGTTCGGTTGTTCGTCTCCAAGTCGTCAAGACCCTCCTCAAGTGTTTGGTCTCTCCTCATCAAGGATTCTAGTAGTGCTAGGTCTCTCCCTTTGGGATTCTACTTGGTTGCTACTCTCTCCTTTTTGATTTGGATTCTATCATCCGCTTGCCGATCTCTCCTTTGGTGATTCTACCTAACGGTCTCTCGCCAAGGATTCTATTGGATTGGTTGTACGAGCCAACGGGAGCAAATCGAATCGGGTTGTGTTTGCGTGTGTTTGTATCGTTACCTTGCATTTGTGTTGCGTTCATCGCGTTCATCGCGTTCATCGGGTTTCCCCTCACTCCCCGCATCAAATCCGTGAAGATCGGGCCACCCTAGGGTCAATCCCACAAGGGATCCCATATCATCAACCATCGGCAAGGCACGCCAATGACCTCCATCGACACCGTCACAAGGCATCTTCAACTACTAGTGCCACCACCAAAATGGCACCAAGAGCAAGCCTTCGTCCATTCCATCAAGCTTCAACGACTGCACTTGCATTCGAAGACCTCATGAACAAGGAAAATGAAGACCTCTACTTCGCCAAGTTGGATAGCATGAGCCTACCTCCACCACTACTACAAGATGGCCACAAGACGGTCGATCATGGGATTTTCCCTTCGACCATGGATGCGAGCAATGATGCCCATCTTATGGCATCCAACCTTGAAGGCGACAAGGTCACGAATGGTGAGCATGGGATTTTCCCTTCACCAAAGGAGGCGCAAGGAGTTGAGGAAACCGAGCCTATCCCTATTTGCTTGAGTGATGATGTGTTACCAATCCCATGTGAGTATGAGAGCCACTTAGCCCACTTGAGTGAGAACAAGAGTGAGATGAGTGACTCCACCTTATGTGAGATTGAGTGCTTCCACTTGGAGGGCATGAGTTATACACCGAGTGAGTTGAGAGTGGTAGTTGATAGGTCAAGTGAGGCCGTTTCGATTTCTAACGACTTACCCTCTACCTCTAGTGTGTTCTCTTCTATTGTGCTAGGTTCCATGAATGAAGACGCTCCAAGCTATGAAGCAATGATGCCTCGAATGGAGAAGATGTACATGGTGGATGTTATGCCATGGCTACATCAAGAAGTCGAAGTCGTCCACGAGGAGGCCACTATTACCACAACACCCACTTCATATGAGATGTATGGCCAAGAAAACTCCTCACTTGTGTGACCGTCTTGGGCTGCGGCCAATTCTCTGTCGAGTAGTTCCTGGATTTGGCGTTGTATCTCCTTTGTCTCCTCTAGATTAGTTCGATATGGAGCGTGGTTGGGCAATGTAGCACCAGGAATTAGATCAATTTGATGCTCAATTCCTCTAATAGGAGGTAGTCCTGGTGGCAGCTCAGCGGGAAAAACGACCTCATATTCCTGCAAAAGGTTAGCAATAGCGGGTGGCAAAGAAGGAGGCATATCCTCAAATGAAAACAAAACCTCTTTGCAGATAATTGCATAACATTGAGTATTGTTTACATCTAGTTCAGCAATATCAATTTTATTTGCAAGCATACATGGACTCTTCAAACGAATTTCAGTAGCATGTTTAGAATCAGATTTAGTGTTCTTTGGTGGTACAAAATCTGCAGCAACAATCTGATTCTCACTTTTATTTTTCTCCTTAATTTTAGCTCTACTAGCTCTAGCAAGATCATCTTTTTAAATCTGTTCGGGAGTCATAGGTTTTAGACCAATTTTCTTTCCATCATGCATAAGAGAATATGATGGAGGGGTTAACCTCTTGGGTGGCCCGATCTTCACGGATCTCGTGGTCAAATCGATGGGAAAGCGAGGGGAAAGGGAGAAGGTAGCGGAAGCAAACACACACCTCGCGAAGAACACGATGAACACACGCAAAACTCACACGATACAAGGCCGATTGCTCCTGAACGGCGGCGACTGGTCCGATAGAATCCTCGCAAGGAAAGATCGGTCAACGTGCTCCCTCAAATCCACATCGGAGAGGGAAGAACACCTTGGGGAGGGTCTTGACAACTTGGAGACAAGACACCGAACTCCAAGGCCTTGTTCAACGATGGATGCGTGATGCAAAGTCCAATTGAGGTTGGTGACGATAGTCGGTCCCCTTGATAAAGGGGATGAGGCAAAACTAGAGATTCCACAATGGGGGTTGTCTTTAGTCTATCATCTATGCCTAAGGGATACATGAGGGGTGGGGGCTCTATTTATAGGCCAGCCACTAAACAAGGGTAGTTTGGGAATAAACTAGGCGAATAGGTAAGTAAAAGGGAATACATGGGTTGTGGCCCAACAGGCTTGAGCACATACATGACAGTAGTACCGGACTTAGGACGGTAGTACCGGTCATCACCAATAATATCGCCTGGGACCGTAGTACCGCAGTCCTAGGTCCTAGTTGGAGCCGCTAATAGTAGCGGTATCGAAGGGCGGTAGTACCGGCCGGTAATAATGCAGTTCGCCGCCGATAGTCTGCCGGGACTCGGCTGATATGTCTTCTTCCTCCTCCTCTTCCAAGCTTCCGTCTTGTCGGGCTTGATGCTCCGGGCTTCCTCCCTTGCCTCCGTACTGGTCGATGTGAACCTATCATGCATATGTGACGGAGTATGAAGTAGCATACCATTCAATAGGGTAGGAAGTGGGCTCGCATAGAGGAACGGGTTCACCTTTGGAGTCCATGACGACTTGGCGTAAGTTGGAGACCTTGATGTAGTAACGACCGTAGGTCGGGCTGCATCATCTCCCCCCTTCAAAAAGAGTCGTCCTCGACTCTCCATGTTCATCACTAAGTAGAAGAGGTCGAAGGACATCCTTGATCCTGGGGTTCACCATATAGTCATCCTCAGGAAGATTGACTTGACAACACTTCAATGTTCCTTCACCCTCCATGAAGCCTACAAAGCTCATGACAAAAGCGAAGCAACACTCAAAGCGTAGCCAATTCAAGAACATTATAGCATGAGTCCTCAAGTAGAAGGAAGTCACCTTAGCTTGTAGAGATAGCTCGATTAAGGGTAGCCATAGGTAACTCTCTTCGGTTCTTCTTGTCAACACATGGTTGGTAGAGGTTGACGTGTATGCACTTGTACCTTCACACAACAAAGACCAAGCAAAATATTTTCGTGTGTGATAGAGGAGCATGTCAAATGTGGCATGTCCATTCTTGTTCACAACACTATTATCACAATGCATGTATAGAAAATGGAATGCATATGCAAGGTCAATGTGCATGGAAATCGTTTGAGCATCATCCAAATGTGGGAACTCAAAAACTCCATATAACATAGTAGGGTGGCACGCAAAGCAATTGACTAAATATATGTTATGGGGTAACCCCATGGGGTGGCCCGATCTTTCACGAATCTCTGGGGGAATCGAGGGGAAAGCGGTGGAAGGGGAAGAGGGGACGAAATCCACGAACACACGCACACTAAGATCCTGATGAACTCACGCACACAAATCACGATACACGCTGATAACTCACGCTGGTGGCAATCGGTCCAACATAATCCCTAGGATCGGTGTTGGGCGAAGCTCTCTCTCCACGGCCAACAACGGGGGCAAGGTGCTTGGTGAGATCTTGACGACTTGGGGGCGAGAGACCGAGAACCCAAGGCCTTGTACAACTTGAACGCACTAGGCAATATCCAAGAGGTTGTGGATAATAGGGTGCCCCTTGGTAGGAGCATGAGACCAATAGATGAAAGATCCTCAAAGGGGTGTCCTCAATCTATTATTATCCAAGTCTAGGGTTTACATATGAGGGGTGGGGCTCTATATAGGCCAACCACTTAAACAGGAGTAGTTCTGGAATAAAACTGGAAGTTTGGGCGAAACTAGGGGTTACATGGGCCAGGCCCAAAAGGCCTTAACATGCCTGGCGTCGATCAGTCCGGAGACTCCGGTGTCGGGTCCGGAGACTCCGGTCTGGGCCGGAGACTCCGGTCAATCTCCGGACCCGTCTCCGGAGGGGGCATCTGGCTGTCCCGGGATTGGTTCTTGGGTTCGGACCGAAGGAAGGTCCGGAGACTCCGGTGTAGGGGACCGGAGACTCCGGTCTACACCGGAGACTCCGGTGTGCAGAGCTCCAGCAGCTTCCTCTCCTGGTCCTTCTTCCTTGGGGGCTTGGTGTGGTGATGTTGCTTCATAGCTGAGGATACATAACGTAGTTGCATGAAGTAGCAAGCCATCCAAAGGTAGACCAAAATCACATGAGGAAAGGAGCGAGTTAGCCTTGGCTTGTAGGAGCTTGGCTTGGGCGCGAGTCATTGGTCCACTTGGGGGACTAGGTGTTGTAGATGGAGGTGCGTGCATGGGGCCAGTGCATCAGCTCCCCCCCTTGGGAAAGAGTCGTCCTCGACTCTTCAACCTTCTCAACTTCATCTTCGCCATGGTAGGGCGATAGGTCCTTGACATTGAATGTCGGGCTCACAAGATACTTGGATGTTGGGATATCGATGATGTAGGCGTTGTTGTTGATCCTCTTTAGTACTTTGAACGGTCCATCACCTCTTGGCTTGAGTTTGGAGTCGCGGTCCTTAGGGAAGCGGTCTTTACTCAAGTGTATCCACACAAGGTCGCCTTCTTCGAAGATCATCTCTTTATTGTTCTTGTTTAGCCTTGATGCTTGGCGAAGGACTTTTTTCTCGATCGTAGCTCTTGTGTATTCATGGAGTTTCTTCATTGTTTGGGCACGCTTGACCACGTCCATATTGGCACGTTCATGAAGCGGAAGTGGAAGGATATCGAGCGCGGTGAGAGGCTCGAAGCCATAGACGATCATGAACGGGCTCCTCATGGTGGTGGAGTGGTTGGCGCGGTTGTAGGCAAACTCAGCGTGTGGAATACATTCCTCCCAGCCTTTAAGGTTCTTCTTGATCAACACACGTAGGAGTGTGCCAAGGCTTCGATTGACGACCTCGGTTTGTCCATCGGTTTGAGGATGCGAGGCGGATGAGAAGAGGAGCTTGATGCCGAGCTTCGCCATGAGAGTCTTCCAGAAGTAGCTCATGAATTTGACGTCGCGGTCGGAGACGATTGTTCTTGGTACACCGTGTAGCCGAATTATTTCCCTAAAAAACAAATTTGCTACATGTGAAGCATCATCGGTCTTATGGCACGGAATGAAGTGTGCCATTTTGGAAAAATGATCCACTACCACAAATATAGAATCATGTCCATGTTTAGATCTAGGCAATCCTAACACAAAGTCCATGCTAATGTCCGACCAAGGTGCATGAGGAATAGGCAATGGCATATAAATACCAAAGGGGTTAGACTTAGACTTAGCTTGGATACATGTAGTGCATCGTTGGACGTGGCGCTCCATGTCGCGCTCCATCTTCGGCCAAAAGTAGTGAGTGGATAGCATGTCATATGTCTTGTCACGGCCAAAGTGACCCATAAGGCCTCCACCATGGGACTCTTGAAGAAGCAAAATTTGGAGAGACGACTTCGGAATGCAAAGCTTGTTTTGTTTGAAAAGAAAACCCTTATGCAAATAGAAATCATCAATTCCTTTGTCTATTGAACATCTTGCAAAAATTGGTCCAAAGAAAAGGTCGGACGCGTACAAAGATTTGATGTCATCAAGACCCAAGACATTTACTATGAGTCGTGTAATAAGGTTTGTGTTTTTGCGAGACAAAGCGTCCGCTACCACATTTTCTTTGCCCTTCTTGTACTTGACAATGTAAGGAAAAGATTCCATAAACTCAACCCATTTGGCGTGCCTTTTACTCAAATTGGCTTGGCCCTTAAGATATTTCAACGACTCATGATCGGAATGGATGATAAATTGTTTGGGCCAAAGGTAGTGTTGCCACACTTGACGGACACGAACCAAGGCAAAAAGCTCTTTGTCATAAATTGGATAGTTAAGGCATGCGCCATCAAGTTTCTCACTATGGTATGCAATAGGTCGCCCATTTTGCATAAGGACGCCTCCAATGCCAATTCCACTAGCGTCACATTCAATCTCAAAAGTTTTTGTGAAATCCGGTAATGCAAGGAGTGGTGCTTCGGTGAGCCTCTTTTTGAGCTCATCAAAAGGCTTTTGTTGTGCTTTTCCCCAAACGAACGTGACATTTTTCTTTGTCAATTCGTTGAGGGGACAAGCAATGGTCGAAAAGTCTTTCACAAAGTGACGGTAAAAGCCAGCCAACCCATGAAAACTACGAAGTTCACTAACATTGGTGGGTATGGGCCAATCTCGTATGTCCTTAACTTTTGAGACATCAACTTCAATGCCATTAGAAGACACAACAAAACCAAGGAAAATGAGCTTGTCTTTTGCAAAAGTGCACTTTGGGAGATTAGCATAAAGCTTTTCATGACGAAGGATTTGGAGGACCTCCTTAACATGAGTAACATGCTCCTCTAGTGACTTGCTATAGAAAAGGATGTCATCAAAGTAAACAACAACACTCTTCCCAATGAGAGATCTCAAAATATGGTTCATGAGGCGCATGAAGGTAGATGGGGCATTTGATAAGCCAAAAGGCATAACCAACCATTCATAGAGACCAAGCTTGGTCTTGAAGGCGGTTTTCCACTCATCACCTTCGGCCATGCGAATTTGATGGTAACCACTACGAAGATCAAGTTTCGAAAATATAGTGGCTCCACATAACTCATCAAGCATGTCATCAAGACGCGGTATAGGATGTCGATAACGCACGGTGATAGCATTGAGTGGAGGCAGTCCATGCATAACCGCAACGTATCATCCGTTTTTGGAACTAGGATCACGGGGACCACGCTTGGGCTAGTGCTTACTTGGATCAAACCTTTGGAGACGAGTTGGTTGATTTGTCGTTCTATTTCCTTCGTCTCTTCCGGGTTCGTGCGATACGCGGCATGGTTTGGGAGTGGAGCGCCGGGTATGAGGTCGATGCGGTGCTCGATTCCACGAAGAGGAGGTAGGCCATGAGGAAGCTCTTCGGGAAATACATCATGTAATTCCTGCAAAATAGCCATCAAAGAAGGAGGAACGTTTGTCAAGTCATTAGTTCCTTGCGCTATTCCCTTGCATACAAGGACATAGTGCAAGATGGATGGGTTGTTCCGCACTTCTCTCATCTCACTTTTGGTGGCAAGAAGAACACTCTTAGTTTTTCCACTCGAGTTTGGCTTGTGGCACTCACTCACTATAGTGTGGTTCTCTCGCTCACCACTCTTTGCATTGTCCGCAATTATTTGGCTAGGAGTCATTGGTTGCAACACACAAGTTTTTTCAAGCCATTTGAAGGTGTAAGTGTTTGAGTGACCATCATGCAAAACACGCTTGTCATATTGCCACGGCCTTCCTAGCAACATATGGCAAACCGTCATGGGGACCACGTCACATTCCACCGTGTCTTTGTATGGTCCAATTGAGAACGTTACCGAGACGATGTGCTTGATCTTGACGGACCCTTGGTCACTTAGCCATTGTATATGGTAGGGGTGCTTATGCGGATGGAGGGTGAGATTGAGTTTCTCACATAATTCCGTGCTTGCAAGATTGTGGCAACTCCCTCCATCGATGACAACCTTGATGGACTTCCCATTGATACCGGCACGAGTTTGGAAGATGTTTGATCGTTGGTCTTCATTCTCATTGGCTTGAGTAGTTAAGACCCTTGTGACCACAAGCGATGGACTTGCGTCATGCTCACCCACAAGTAGTTCTTGGTCCTCTTCCAAATGTTGCCTTGCCATGGCTTCCTTGACCCTTGCATCAAACTCATCTTCACTCAAGTATTCTTCATCGCTGTTGTCATGGATGAACAAAAATTTCTTGTTACCACATGCGGCCGACTTGTGTCCTTTGCCTCCACACTTGTAGCACTCACCATTGAATGTTTGTTCATCTCTTGTGTATTTGCCACTTGGGGGCGGTTTTCCTTGAGGAAGTGTTGGCTTGAAGGGAAGCTTGGTTGTATTTGATGAGCTTCCACTTGGTGTTGTCGGAGTAGTGGTTGTGGCTTGCTTGTATGTGAAGTATGTCTTTGGCTTGTTGTACTTGATGTCCTCTTGCACTTGACGCTCGGCCTTTGATGCGATGTGCACAAGCTCAACCATGTTGTTGTACTTTTGGAACTCGGTGATGCGCTTGATTGGATGGTTCAAGCCATTGAGGAAACGTGCCATTGTTTGTTCATCCCGCTCTTCAATGTTGGCACGGATCATGTTGAGCTCCATTTGTTTGAAGTACTCTTCCACCGTCTTTGTCCTTTGATTAAGCGTTTGAAGCTTGTTGAAAAGGTCACGTGTGTAGTGCGAAGGAACAAAGCGGGATCTCATATGAGCCTTCATATCTTGCCAAGTTGAGATTGGGGGCTCTTCTTTTGCTTCACGAGCGAGTTGGACTTGTTCCCACCAAAGGTTGGCATACTCATCAAACTCGAGGGATGCCATGGCCATCATCTTCTCATTGCTATAGTTGTGCATGCGAAAGATCTTGTCAACCTTGAGTTCCCACGAGAGGTATTCTTCGGGCTCATTAGAACCGGTGAACTTGGGCATGGTGAATTTGAGCTTGCCAAAAGTTTCTTCTTCATTGCGGTTCTGGTGGCGACGATTGCCATGATTGTGGCGGCCATCCTCATCATCCGAGCTCTCATGTCTTGCTTGGTGATGGTGGCGTTGCTCTTGCGGTTATTGAGGTGCCGCGTTTGGTGGTGGAACTTGGTTTTGACGACGAGCTTGAGGAGCTTGCTCGTGTTGTTGGCGCGGTTGAGGACGAGGAGGAGGCATAGATGATAGACTAAAGACAACCCCCTCATGTGGAATCTCTAGTTTTGCCTGATCCCCTTACCCAAGGGGACCGACTATCGTCACCAACCTCGATTGGACTTTGCATCACGCATCCATCGTTGAACAAGTCCTTGGCGATCATGGACTTGCTAACCCATGAATGAGGCATTGAAGCTTCTCATCCGTTGAGGCGAGGGCGCGACCAAGAGCTTCATTTTGATGACCGGGGTAATGTTGCATGGCATGCATTTAGCCTCGGACTTCTTCGAAGCAGTTGTCGATGTTCTTGAACTCCACTCGGGCTTCCCTAAATTGTTCATCTTGGATCCGCTCAAGGGCTTCACAATGGTAGTTGAATTCTCCTCGGATCTTCCAATGGTCCCATCTTGTCATGTATTGTGTGTCGTCCTCTAGAGGTGGTGGTGGTTGGGACGGCTCGCCATTCCTGTCCATGATGCAAAGCCGACAAGGGTTGTATATAGAGAATAAGGGTGCGTAGATTTAGCCTTTTACCTCACCTTGGAGATTATATCAAACCAATTGCCACACAAAGAAGCAAACAGCGTGCAAAGTGAAATGGCAAAGAAACTCACACACAAATAAGCTACAACTCTCACAAGCTTTTGGTGGATGGGTAGGATTGTGGGAAAACCAAAGAACCAATCGAACGCAAAGGATAGTCAAAAGTGGAGAAGATCCAACAAACTCAAGTCAAAAGGAAATGGTCAACTCAAAAGGTGACGTGATGGAGGGGTTAACCTCTTGGGTGGCCCGATCTTCACGGATCTCGTGGTCAAATTGATGGGAAAGCGAGGGGAAAGGGAGAAGGTAGCGGCAGCGAACACACACCTCGCGAAGAACACGATGAACACACGCAAAACTCACATGATACAAGGCCGGTTGCTCCCGAACGGCGGCCACCGGTCCGATAGAATCCTCGCAAGGAAAGATCGGTCAACGTGCTCCCTCAAATCCACATCGGAGAGGGAAGAACACCTTGGGAAGGGTCTTGACAACTTGGAGACGAGACAATGAACTCCAAGTCCTTGTTCAACGATGGATGCGTGATGCAAAGTCCAATCGAGGTTGGTGACGATAGTCTGTCCCCTTGGTAAAGGGGATGAGGCAAAACTGGAGATTCCACAACGGGGGTTGGCTTTAGTCTATCATCTATGCCTAAGGGATACATGAGGGGTGGGGGCTCTATTTATAAGCCAGCCAGTAAACAAGGGTAGTTTGGGGATAAACTAGGTGAATATGTAAGTAAAGGGGAATACATGGGCTGTGGCCCAACTGGTGCGCGCAGGCAGACATGACCGGTAGTACCGGACTTAGGATCGGTAGTACCGGTCATCACCGGTAGTACCGCTCTGGGACCGGTAGTACCGCTTGCAGTCTTGGAGCATCCGTTGGAGCCATCAGTAGCGAGAGGTAGAAGGGGGCGGTAGTACCGCCGGGTCCTGGCAGCTGCTGATCTGTCTTCTTCCTCCTCCTCTTCCAAGCTTCCGTCTTGTCGGGCTTGATGCTCCGGGCTTCCTCCCTTGCCTCCGTACTGGTCGGTGTGAACCTATCATGCATATGTGACGGAGTATGAAGTAGCATACCATTCAATAGGGTAGGAAGTGGGCTCGCATAGAGGAACGGATTCACCTTTGGAGTCCATGACGACTTGGCGTAAGTTGGAGACCTTGATGTAGTAACGACCGTAGGTCGGGCTGCATCATCTCCCCCCTTCAAAAAGAGTCGTCCTCGACTCTCCATGTTCATCACGAAGTAGAAGAGGTCGAAGGACATCCTTGATCCTGGGGTTCACCATATAGTCGTCCTCGGGAAGATTGACTTGACAACACTTTAATGTTCTTTCACCTTCCATGAATCCTACAAAGCTCACGACAAAAGCGAAGCAACACTCAAAGCGTAGCCAATTCATGAAGATTATAGCATGAGTCCTCAAGTAGAAGGAAGTCACCTTAGCTTGTAGATATAGCTCAAAGAAGTGTAGCCATAGGTAACTCTCTTCAGTTCTTCTTGTCAACACGTGGTTGGTAGAGGTTGACATGTATGCACTTGTACCTTCACACAACAAAGACCAAGCAAAATATTTTCGTGTGTCATAGAGGAGCATGTCAAATGTGGCATGTCCATTCTTATTCACAACACTATTAGCATAATGCATGTACAGCAAATGGGGTCATATGCAAGGTCAAAGTGCATGTAAATCGTTTGAACATCATCCAAATGTGGGAACTCAAAAACTCCATACAATGTTTTAGTGTGGCACTCAAGACAATTGACTAGAATTTTGATCAACGTCCTTGATGCGAGAATAGGAGAATTCGGCAAAAACACGCAAGGAAGAATGTCCAAAGCAACATCAATATGTGTGCAAACCAACCATTGGAAAGAGAAATATCATGGGAATATGAGTATCCCAAACGGAAGCAAAAACAACACGTTTGCAAACAAACCAAATGAAAGAGTTAGTGGTCCTTATGTTTGTTGCAACAAAAATACGAGATTCTTGGAAGCTCTCATGACAATACATGCTCTTAATTGAATTGTGGTTGCACACAAAACATCATTATCTAAAAGCGAAGAAACATGAATGTCACAAGGGGAGATAATACCATTAACATGCTTGCAATCAAACCATAGGAAAGAGCAATTTGCCAACATGAAAGATGCAAAGCATGCAAAAGGTATCAGAGCTGAGTTCGATCTTGAACTCACTTGTGGGATGCTCTCAAGAGCTCTTTTTGTCAACCCGTGATCAACCGAGGTTGACATGATAATGCGGGTACCTACACACATCATACACAAAAGGAAGAATGTGTGTGCATGGTAGAGATACACATCATCCATCATGACGTATCTCTTCTTGTGCACATCACCATTAATGTCAATCAAGTATGAAATAGATGCATGGTGAGTATGCAAGTGGGGAACATGCTTATCATGGCAATCATCAAAATCTCCAAAAATTGAGAAAGCTATGGGGGCCATCTCATTATAACACATATAATCAATATTGTTGCAAGCAAAACAAGTGAAATAGCAAGCATTCATCTTATCGCAAGCAACAGGAGAAATTGAATGACTAGCATGACAAGGCAAGTCTGAAGCAATTGGAGGATACACACAAGATTCATAGCATGGCATGTTTATGGCAATGATATCGCAATCAAACAATTCGACATGATCAATATTATGCAAAGTCAAAGCATCACATGGGAATATGGATGAAGCATAAGTAATGTCACAAGTATCATCAATAACATGCATATCCTCACAATTCATCATGTCCACTAGTGGGATCATGGCATCATCAACACCCTTATTGTTACCTTGTTCATACCTCTCATATGAAGTGGGTGTTGTGGTAGTAGTGGCCTCCTTGTGGACGACTTCATCTTCTTGATGTATCCATGGCGTAGCATCATCTTCATCCACCATGTACATCTTCTCCATTAGAGGTATCATTGCTTCATGGCTTGGCGCGTCTTCATCCATGGAACCTCGCACAACACAAGAGAACACACTAGAGGTAGAGGGTAAGTCGTTAGAAATCAAAATGGCCTCACTTGACCTATCAACTACCACTCTCAACTCACTCGGTGTATCACTCATGCCCTCCGAGTGGAAGCACTCAATCTCACATAAGGTGGAGTCACTCATCTCACTCTTGTTCTCACTCAAGTGGGCTAAGTGGCTCTCATACTCACATGGGATTGGTACCACATCATCACTCAAGCATATAGGGATAGGCTCGGTTTCCTCAACTCCAAGCGCCTCCTTTGGTGAAGGGAAAATCCCATGCTCACCATTCTTGACCTTGTCGCCTTCAAAGTTGGATGCCATAAGATGGGCATCATCGCTCGCCTCCATGGTCGAAGGGAAAATCCCATGCTCGACTGTTTTGTGGCAATCTTGTAGTAGTGGTGGAGGTAGGCTCATGCTATCCAACTTGGCGAAGTAGAGGTCTTCATTTTCCTTGTTCATGAGGTCTTCGAATGCAAGCGTAGTCGTTGAAGCTTGATGGCGTGGACGAAGGCTTGCTCTTGGTGCCATTTTGGTGGTGGCACTAGTAGTTGAAGGTGCCTTGTGACGGTGTCGACGGAGGTCATTGGCGTGCCTTGCCGATGGTTGATGTAGGTGGCGCACTTGGTCGTCCATATGACGCTCAAGACGTTGGCACTTGACCTTGGCACGCTTCCTTATAAGTTCTTCTAATGAGCACAAAGCATCATTAGTCTTGGCGACCATGCTCATGTTTTTGTCGAAGTCATTTTCCATGTCCTACTTGAAGTTGTGGAGGTCGCTCTTGAACTTGTCCATTTGATGGTGGACCTTGGCGCACTCGAGTTGGAGGCTCCGTCTTGGTCGGTGCGACATGAGGAGCTTGCCGTTGTCGTTCTTGAAGTCGCCCATGCTTGGGGAGTCGTTGTTGTTGTAGCACTCCATGTCACCCAAGCATGTGGAGCCATTGTTGGTGTAGTGCTCCATCATGTTATCCATGCTTGTGGAGTCATAGGCATGGTGGCTCATCGTGGATTCTTCATAGAAGTCATCCTCGGTCCCGGAGTCCCTATACATTCTTCACAAGACCAAGTGTTGTATATGGAAGTGGTAGAGGGTGTTGGGGATACAACGTCGAACCTTACTTTACCTTGGAAGATCGTATCGTACAAGTGGCCACACTTGAGAGCAATAAACCAAGCAAAGTGAAGTTCACGCGGAACACCAAAACCAACTACTAACCCAAAAAAAAACACACAAGGCCTATGGTGGATAGGTATGGAAAGTGTCATGTCAAGAACCAATCTGAAATCAAGATGTTGTATTGGCAAGTAAAGAACCACAATGATCACAAAGCAAACAAGTCAATCCACAAGATAGGAAATATGTACAAGGAAACACACACGGTGGGATAAATGAGACTTGTGCGACGGAGAAAGTGAGCTAAGAACCAAATGATTACCTAGCGAAGACTATAAGCTCGTGTCACACAAGTACAAGGAGAGACGCTAGTTCGATTGCACCAAGATTGTTGGGCTACAAAATGTGCACAATAAGTACCACCTAGATGATGTTCATCGAGCTTGCGCTTCCTATTCTATGAGGCACATGTATATTTATTTCTTTTTCTCTTTTACTTTTTTCTATTTTTTTTCTTTTTGTATCACTCTTTTTTTATTTCTTTTTCACTTGCCTCTTCCTTGTGCCAACAACTATACAAGATAACTATATGAGATAGTGCCCACAATGTTTGCTCGGAATCTACAAGGTATCAAATGTGCATAGCCCAAGCAATCATAAGAGGAACTAGTCTCAATAGGTGTTTGTTGCTCGCAAAGATAGTGGGGTTCACAAAGGAATGCAAGTGGGGAGAAGTCACGGAATGTTTATACCTTTCGTCGACGATCTTCACCCTTTATTGTTGGATTCCGCCTTTCTCACGGAATTTGGATGTATTATATAGCATGAAAAACATGCATGATGATGTAGAGCTCCTTCTCCTCTTCGAAACGAGCTAAAGAACACCAAAATCCGAGTTCGAATGCAAAAGTTATGCTCAAAACGGTGAGCGGCTGAAATCTGGGAACCTGCTATTTTTTTTCTGTACTGGGGGGTAGTACCGGTTTGCTGAGAGGTAGTACCGGTTAAGTGCGGTAGTACCGGATTTTGGGCCCGGTAGTACCGGTTGGTCGAGAAAATCCCAGTTTTGACGCGTTCTCGCGATTTTGGAGCGATTTGGGAGGAAAATCTTCAAGAAAAACACCAAATCGACGGGTTAAATGATGGAATTAGGCCATGGGGACGCAAAGGAAGGTAGATCAACAAGTTTAGCAAGTAATCCACGGATCAAAACCTACCAAAACGCACTCAAATGATAGATCAATCCAAAACACGAATTGGGGCTATTTTTGGTGGAATTTTCGAATTTATGGGGAAAAGACCAAATCGATGAGAAATCCATGGCAACCAAAAGCTGCTGATACCAGATGATGGAGGCGTTAACCTCTTGGGTGGCCCGTTCTTCACGGATCTCATGGTCAAATCGATGGGAAAGCGAGGGGAAAGGGAGAAGGTAGCGGAAGCGAACACACACCTCGCGGACAACACGATGAACACACGCAAAACTCACACGATACAAGGCCGATTGCTCCCGAACGGTGGACACCGGTCCGATAGAATCCTCGCAAGAAAAGATCGGTCAACGTGCTCCCTCAAATCCACATTGGAGAGGGAAGAACACCTTGGGGAGGGTAGTACCGCTGACCGGTAGTACCATGACCGGTAGTACCGCCGGACACAGCAGTCACTGATCTATCTTCTTCCTCCTCCTCTTCCAAGCTTCCGTCTTGTCGGGCTTGATGCTCCGGGCTTCCTCCCTTGCCTCCGTACTGGTCGATGTGAACCTATCATGCATATGTGACGGAGTATGAAGTAGCATACCATTCAATAGGGTAGGAAGTGGGCTCGCATAGAGGAATGGGTTCACCTTTGGAGTCCATGACGACTTGGCGTAAGTTGGAGACCTTGATGTAGTAATGACCGTAGGTCGGGCTGCATCAGAATAGTGATTAGTTTTGCCATTATGAACAGATTCTCTATCAAATTGCCATGGTCTACCAAGTGACAAAGAACAAGCTTGCATAGGTACAACATCATAATCAACAAAATCAGAATATGTACCAATAGTAAAATGCACGCGTACCATTCTTGTTACCTTGATCTTGCAAGAACTCTCAAACCATTGGATGTAATATGAATGTGTGCATTGTCTTGTTGGAAGTGCAAGCTTCTCTACCATGTCAACACTAGCCAGATTATTACAACTCCCTCCATCGATGATGATCCGTATAGCTCTTTCATTGACAACACCACGTGTTTGGAACAGGTTGTGGCGTTGATCTTGCTCAGATTTGCTCAATTGCACACTCAACACACGTTGTGTAATTAAGCTCTTGTATTGATCAGCAGCTTCAGCTCCCATTACCTCTGTCTCTTCATCAGCATCAGAATTGTCTCCATCTCGAGCAAAAAAAGGGCTAATGTATCTTCATCAAAGTCACTCGCAGAATCGTATTGACCATCATCACGCACCATCATCACACGTTGTGTTGTGCACTGTCTCTCAATATGACCAAAACCCCAGCACTTGTGGCATTGTATATCCTTTGTTTTACCCGTGGAAGCCATAGAAGATGCACTACGAGCAGGAGCATTGGATGACGATGGAGGAGCAGCTGGAAATCTTGTGGTGGCCTTGGATGTGGTAGTAGCTGGTGGCGAATCACGAGAAGGAGGCGCTGATTGTCGGGATGTCCAAGTGGATGTGCGACCTGCAGAATTATTAGTCCTCCTCCATGGTGTTTGGCGATCCTACACTTCACGTTCAGCTTTGCAAGCAAGATGAAACAAACGAGTGATAGAATTATATTCCTTATAATCTAATATGTGTTGAATGTCCTTGTTTAATCCACGAAAGAAACGTGCAAGCATTTGTTCAGTAGATTCAACAAGACCACACCGAACCATCCCTGTTTGCAATTCCTGATAATACTCTTCTACAGAATTTTTCCCTTGTTCTAAACGTGTCAGATTCTTTAGTAAATCACGTTGATAAGTGGGAGGTACAAAACGAACACGCATAGCAATTTTTAAAGCAGTCCAAGTACTAGGAATAGTAGTAGGATTTAAACGACAATACTCAGACCACCAAAGGGAAGCAAATTTAGTAAATTCACATGTAGCAGCACTAACACGCATATTCTCAGGATAAACATGCAAAACATTGTTCTACTTCCATCTCCCATGTAAGATATGCATCAGGATTATATTTACCCTCAAAAGATGGAATATTTAATTTAAGCTTTGCAACATGATCATCATCATGTACCGGTGGTCGAGCGTTACGGTGGTAATGTCGGGGACGACCAGCAGGGTGTGGAGGTTGTTCAACCTCCTCGTCAAACAGATCGTCGTTGTCGGGGTCGTAGTAGTACCCGTCGTCTGTCCCCAATGTCACAGCAACCCATGAAGTCCGAGGTGTGTCATTGGCGGCGGTAGCCGAGAAAGGCGGCAGCTGAACCAGCAGTCCGACCCATGATCGGAATGCGCCGTGCGCCATGCCGAGGTGCCAATGGGACGGGTGCGGGTGCGGGTGCCGGCAATCTGGCCAAAACCTCCTTGAACTGAGCGTCAAGCTTGTCGGTGAAGGATTTCTCGAGCCCATCGATCTTGTCCATGGCGTTGGTGAGCTTGGTGTCAAACTCCCCTAGGCGTGCATCCACATCTTCAGCGCGACCGACCATGATCTCGGAGAAGTGGGCATGTAGTTCTTGGTTCGTCATTGTGGCAGGGTTCCGCGAAGTATCTGTCATGGTTAGTCCTTTAAAAAGCACAGGTATATACTATGGAAATATGGTGGAAGGCACGCGTAATCCGTCAAGCAATATACGAAACTCTTACAAGTTCTTACCAAACAGCAGGAAAAGGAGATGTGCAACCGCGAGGATCAGTGGGTCCAGAGATTGAACCGAGCAATTACCGGGAGTCGAGACACCGCACGTGGAGAATATCTATGGAGCTCTGGGAAGGCTTAGCAAAGGGGTTTGCAATTATCAAAACAGCAATGCAAAAGTTGAAATAATGCTCAACGATGGTACTGTGCTGGTCCTAGGCTAGACCGTACTAGAGACGCGAGCCTAGATCACCAACGATGTCATGACGCGACACAACAAGCAATTATGATGATATAGCACCCTGAAAAGCGAACCGAGATGGTGAAAATCACTATGATGGTGAGTGTCTAGAACTGATCTACGGGGTCTAAAAATTGGTTAGCCCCTAAATTTTGTTCGAAATTTTTATAATATGCTCCGGAAAGCACGCAGGCGCCAAACAAATATCGCTATAACGGCCGATGGAGAAAAGTGATCCCCTGGGCCGAAAATCAGTATAGCCTGAATTTATTTTTGCTCTCCTTCTGGACTTACGGCTGAACTTCTAACTCGACACGGACTTTAGCTCAATACGGAAACAACAAGGAAGGAAAGTAAAAAGAATTAACTAGAAAACAATAACTCAACTCGGACTCGTGCCGCGGCAGAAAAGGTGATCGGATCCGTGTCGCGGTAGGAAGGCGGTGGCGGAGTTTTTTAGGGTTTATGGTGGCTGGGTGTATGGCGGCGGAATATGGTGGTAGAATATGGTGGCGGTGATCTGCGAGGGTGGCGGTGATCTGCGAGGGTGGCGGTGATCTGCGAGGGTGGCGGTGACTACTATGATCAGAACTCGAAACTCTAAGGGACAAGACACTAAAACCAGCAACTCGACGCGATGATGTAGACACAAATTCAACAATGCAAAAACTGAAAAGATAATGCGAGGCGTAGATTGGTGATGGGATGGATCTAAACGCTAACTATGTTTTTGGCTTTTTCGTGGGTTATAGGTAAGACAGATCTAATCTACAAAAGCGGTAAAATCTCACCGAGCAACCTGAAATCTGATACCACTTGATAGGGCAAAGGTGTCCGATATTTCAATGAGATGGTGATAATCGATTTGGTGGAGTTCTGATGTGGACATCCCTTCTATTGATACAACCGTTGTACCTACAGCAACACACATACAAGGACCCATCACAAGATATCGTGCCAAACAACTTAACTATCAGGTACTTTCGTTTCTTGGAACTATTCCTCACATACATGAGAATATGATGCTGCCTAAATCAGATGTATTTCTTACTCTTAGGAATGATGGACCAAGCATGGATGAGAGGGACAAGCATTGGAGCATGGCCATGCATGGAGATGGCAGCAAGCGTGTGATGATCCAAGAGAAGGCCACGGATGAGGATTTCAGAACTTTGAGGCCACCATAATGAAGAAAGAAGGCTTGGACGAAATATTCAAGATCAATACTTCATGAATTCGTCCATAGCTTAATATGGTGCTGCGACACCTTTTACTTTGGGCCAGGCCCATGTAATTTTCGCAGGATTTTAATTAGCCACTTTTTAGAGTCCGTATTTGAGGGGAAAAGGACTTCTAGGGTTGGATTCGGCCACCACTTCCATGGCTGGCCGAAACCCCACCTTTTCGCCCTTAAATACTCCCCATAGCCGTCCCCCTAGACTCGGATTTTGTTTAGACATTAAGTTAGCCATAGTCGCAACTTTGCCAAGGCTCGAGCGTCGCAGAGGCCTCTTGTTCTTCGTACCTATTCAGGATCCCACCTCTTTAATAAAGCTTTCCTCCTAATCCACAATATCTTGATTGCAATATTAGTTCTTACTTGTCCTCGATTTCAGGTAGGAATTAAGACCCTCGCTGGTCAGGCTAATCGTGTTCCCGCAGGATCGGTAACCTCCACGAGATTGGCCTAGCGATTGCATTGGCGCTCGTGCTCGCACGTGTAGTCGGATCGTCAAGCCCGAACTCTACCAAATCGATTATCTTCATCTCATCGAAAGATCGGACACCTTTGCCCTATCAAGTTCGGGCTTGACGATCCGACTACACGTGCGAGAACGAGCGCCAATGCAATCGCTAGGCCAATCTCCTAGAGGTTACCGATCCTATGGGAACACGATCAGCCTGACCAGCGAGGGTCTTAATTCCTACCTGAAATCGAGAAAAAGTTGATGTGGACATCCCATCTATTGATACAACCATTGTACCTACAGCTACACACATACGAGGCCCTATCACTCGATCTCGTGTCAAGCAACTTAACTATCAGGTACTTTCGTTTCTTGGAATTATTCCTCACATACATGAGAATATGATGCTGCCTAAATCAGATGTATTTCTTACTCTTAGGAATGATGGACCAAGCATGGATGAGAGGGACAAGCATTAGAGCATGGCCATGCATGGAGATGGCAGCAAGCATGTGATGATTCAAGAGAAGGCCACAGATGAAGATTTCAGAACTTTGAGGCCTCCATAATGAAGAAAGAAGGCTTGGACGAAATATTCAAGATTAATACTTCACAAATTCGTCCATAGATTAATATGGTGCTGCGACACCTTTATTTTGGGCCAGGCCCATGTAATTTTCGCAGGATTTTAACTAGCCACTTTTTAGAGTCCGTATTTGAAGAGAAAAGGACTTCTAGGGTTGGATTCGGCCACCACTTCAATGGCTGGCCGAAACCCCACCTTTTCCTCCTTTAATACTCCCCATAGTCTTCACCATAGACTCAAATTTTGTTTAGACATTAAGTTAGCCATCATAGCAACTTCGCCAAGGCTCGAGCGTCGCAGAGGCCTCTTGTACTTCGCACCTATACAGGATCCCACCTTTTCAATAAAGCTTTCATATTAATCCGCAATATCTTGATTGCAATATTAGTTCTTACCGGTTCTCGATTTCAGGTAGGAATTAAGACCCTTGCTGGTCAGGCTGATCGTGTTCCCGCAGGATCGGTAACCTTCAGGAGATTGGCCTAGCGATTGCATTGGCGCTCGTGCTCGCACGTGTAGTCGGATCGTCAAGCCCGAACTCCACCAAATCGACTATCACCATCTCATCGAAAGATCAGACACCTTTGCCCTGTCAAGTGGTATCAGATTTTAGGTTGCTCGGTGAGATTTTACTGTTTTCGTAGATTAGATCTGTTTTTACCTATAACCCACGAAAAAGCCAAAAACACAGTTAGAGTTTAGATCCATCCCTTCACCAATCTACGCCTTGCATTATCTTTTCAGTTTTGCATTGTTGAATTTGTGTCTGCATCGTCGCGTCAAGTTGCTGGTCTTAGTGTCTCGTCCCGTAGAGTTTCGAGTTCTGATCATAGTAGTCACCGCCACCCTCGCAGATCACCGCCACCATATTCCGCCGCCATAAACCCTAAAACTCCACCACCGCCTTCCTACCGCGACACGGATCCGATCACCTATCCTTCCATGGCACGAGTCCGAGTTGAGTTATTGTTTCCTAGTTATTTATTTTTACTTTCCTTCTTTGTTGTTTCCGTGTTAAGCTAAAGTCCGTTGTCTCTTGGAGGTTACCGATCCTGCGGGAACACGATCAGCCTGACCAGCGAGGGTCTTAATTCCTACCTGCAATCGAGAATCAGTAAGAACTAATATTGCAATCAAGATATTGCGGATTAAGAGGAAAGCTTTATTGAAAAGGTGGGATCCTGTATAGGTGCGAAGTACAAGAGGCCTCTGGGACGCTCGAGCCTTGGCGAAGTTGCTATGATGGCTAACTTAATGTCTAAACAAAATCCGAGTCTATGGTGATGGCTATGGGGAGTATTTAAGGAGGAAAAGGTGGGGTTTCGGCCAGCCATGGAAGTGGTGGCCGAATCCAACCCTAAAAGTCCTTTTCTCCTCAAATACGGACTCTAAAAAGTGGCTATTTAAAATCCTGTGAAAATTACATGGGCCTGGCCCAAAATAAAGGTGTCGCAGCACCATATTAAGCTATGGACGAATTTGTGAAGTATTAATCTTGAATATTTCGTCCAAGCCTTCTTTCTTCATTATGGAGGCCTCAAAGTTCTGAAATCTTCATCTGTGGCCTTCTCTTGAATCATCACATGCTTGCTGCCATCTCCATGCATGGCCATGCTCCAATGCTTGTCCCTCTCATCCATGCTTGGTCCATCATTCCTAAGATTAAGAAATACATCTGATTTAGGCAGCATCATATTCTCATGTATGTGAGGAATAGTTCCAAGAAACGAAAGTACCTGATAGTTAAGTTGCTTGGCACGAGATCGAGTGATAGGTCCTTGTATGTGTGTAGTTGTAGGTACAATGGTTGTATCAATTGATGGGATGTCCACATCACTTGTAGAATTCTGATCAAACGTGTGAGCGCTATCTCATATAGTTATCTTGTATAGTTATTGCCACAAGGAAGAGGTAAGTGAAAAAGAAAAGGAGAAAAAAATAGAAAAAGAGAAAAAGAGAAAAAAGAAAGAAATATACATGTGCCTCATAGAATAGGAAGCGCAAGCTCGATGAACATCATATAGGTGGTACTTATTGTGCATACTTGTAGCCCACCAATTTATTGCAATCGAACTAGCGTCTCTCCTTGTACTTGTGTGACACGAGCTTATTGTCTTCGCTAGGTAATCATTTGGTTCTTAGCTCACTTTCTCCGTCGCACAAGTCCCATTTATCCCACTGTGTGTGTTTCCTTGTACATATTTCTTATCTTGTGGATTGACTTGTTTTACTTTGTGATCATTGTGGTTCTTTACTTGCCATTACAACATCTTGATTTCGGATTGGTTCTTGGCATGCCTCTTTCCATACCTATCCATCATAGGCCTTGTGTGTGTGTGTGTTTTGGTTAGTAGTTGGTTTTTGTGTTCCGCGTGAACTTCACTTTGCTTGGTTTATTGCTCTCAAGTGTGGCCACTTGCACGATACGATCTTCCAAGGTAAAGTAAGGTTTGACGTTGCATCCCCAACACCCACTACCACTTCCATATACAACACTTGGTCTTATGATTCATGTCTAGGGACTCCGGAACCAGGGATGATATCTATGAAGAATCCATGATGAGCCACCATGACTACGACTCCACAAGTATAGAGGACATGATGGAGCACAACACCGACAATGGCTCCTCATGCATGGAGACTATGGAGCACTACACCGACAATTGCTCCGCATGCTTCGGTGATATGGAGTATTACACCAACAATTACTCCCCAAGCATGGATGACTTCGAGTGCGACATCGACGACGCCTCGCCGAGCATGGAGGACACGGAGAACTTCATCGACTTTGATGGCTCCTCCATGAGCCATGAAGAATTCCTCCACCGTGTGGAGATGGAAGCCTACTACGCCAAGCAAGAGGAGGCGCATCATCAAGATTCCATGACCTTCAAGGGCAAGCGTGTCACACCAAAGGGCACCACCTACTTCGATGATCCACCTCCAAGGCGACAAGCGCCACCACCTCCAAGGCGTCAAGCTCCACCATCTACAAGGCGCCAAGCTCCATCACCTCCAAGGCGCCAAGCTCCACCTCCTATCCAAATAAGAGTGGCGTCCAAACATCATATGCATCAAGAGGTGCCAAGAAACAAGAATCTTCATCGACAAACATCCTCTCATGAGCATCGCCATCATAAAGAGGATACAAGACATCGTCAAAGGCATCTTCACCACCAAGACGAGGAATTCGTGATGAGCACCAACCATAATGCTCAAGCAAGCTCAAGAAGGCACCACAAGCACAAGAAGAGTGCCAAGGCAAATGATCACCGTCGTGAGTGTCATGTGGACGACCAAGTGCGCCACCTACATCAACCATCGGCAAGGCACGCCAATGACCTCCGTCGACACCATCATAGGGCACCTTCAACTACTCGTGCCACCACCACAATGGCACCAAGAGCAAGCCTTCCTCCATGCCATCAAGCTTCAACGCCTACGCTTGACTTCCGCGACCTCGCGAACGAGGAAAATGAAGACCTCTACTTCGCCAAGTTGGCTGAGTTCGGCAAGAGGATGTCTACACTCCAAGATGGAGGAAGACAAGGCCACATATGTGATGAAGTCGATCCGAGCACCTATCTCGACAACATCATGAGCCTACTTCCACCACTACTACGATATGGCCACAAGACGGTCGAGCATGGGATTTTCCCTTCGACCATGGAGGAGAGCGATGATGCCCATCTTATGGCATCCAACCTTGAAGGCGACAAGGTCAAGAATTGTGAGCATGGGATTTTCCCTTCACCAAAGGAGGCGCATGGAGTTGAGGAACCCGAGCCTACCCCTATATGCTTGAGTGATGATGTGGTACCAATCCCATGTGAGTATGAGAGCCACTTAGCCCACTTGAGTGAGAACAAGAGTGAGATGAGTGACTCTACCTTATGTGAGATTGAGTGCTTCCACTTTGAGGGCATGAGTGATACACCTAGTGAGTTGAGAGTGGTAGTTGATAGGTCAAGTGAGACCATTTCTATTTCTAACAACTTACCCTCTACCTCTAGTGTGTTCTCTTATTTTGTGCTAGGTTCCATGGATGAAGACGCGCCAAGCCATGAAGCAATGATGCCTCGAATGGAGAAGATGTACATGGTGTATGAAGAGGATGCTACGCCATGGCTACATCAAGAAGACGAAGTGGTCCACAAGGAGGCCACTACTTCCACAACACCCACTTCATATGAGAGGTATGAACAAGGTAACAATAAGGGTGTTGATGATGCCATGATCCCACTAGTGGACATTATGAATTGTGAGGATATGCATGTCATGGATGATACTTGTGACATTACATTTGCTTCATTCATATTCCCATGTGATGCTTTGCCTTTGCATAATATTGCTCATGTGGAATTGTTTGATTGCGATACCATTGCCATAAACATGCCATGCTATGCGTGTTGTGTGTATCCTCCAATTGCTTTGGACTTGCCTTGTCATGCTAGTCATTCAATTTCTCCCATTGCTTGCGATAAGATGAATACTTGCTATTTCACTTGTTTTGCTTGCAACAATATTGATCATTTGCGTTATAATGAGATGGCCCCCATAGCTTTCTCAATTTTTGGAGATTTTGATGATTGCCATGATAAGCATGTTCCCCACTTGCATACTCACCATGCATCTATTTCATACTTGATTGACATTAATGGTGATGTGCACAAGAAGAGATACGTCATGATGGATGATGTGTATCTCTACCACGCACACACGTTCTTCCCTTTGTGTATGATGTGTGTAGGTACCCGCACTATAATGTCAACCTCGGTTGAGCATGAGTTGACAAAAAGAGCTCTTGAGAGCATCCCATCAGTGAGTTCAAGATCGAACCCAGCTCGGATACCTTTTGCATGCTTTGCATCTTTCATGTTGGCAAATTGCTCTTTCCTATGGTTTGATTGCAAGCATGTTGATGGTATTATATCACCTTGTGACATTCATGTTTCTTTGCTATTGGATATTGATGCTTTGTGTGTTGCAACAAAAATGTTGAACAATTTCTCTTTCCGATGTTTTGTGTCCAACCATAATGCCATTAAGAGCATGTATTGTCATGAGAGCTTCCAAGAATCTCGCCTTGTTGTTGCAACAAACATAAGGACCACTTGCTCTTTCATTTGGTTTGTTTGCAAACATGTCTCTTTTGCTTCCACTTGGGATACTCATATTCCCATGATACTTGATTTTGATGATATGCGTATGGCATCCAACATGTTGAACAATTTCTCTTTCCTACGGTTGTTTTGCACACATAATGCTTTTGTTTTGGATATGCTTCCTCGTGTGTTTTTGCCAAATTCTCCTATTCTTGCATCAAAGATGTTGATATATATGTTAGTCAATTGCTTTGCGTGCCACCCTACTATGTTATATGGAGTTTTTGAGTTGCCACATTTGGATGATGTTCAAATGATTTCCATGCACATTGACCTTGCATATGCATTCCATTTGCTATACATGTATCATGCTAATAGTGTTGTGAACAAGAAGGGACATGCCACAAATGACATGCTCCTCTATCATGCACGAAAATATTTTGCTTGGTCTTTGTTGTGTGAAGGTACAAACGCATACACATCAACCTCTACCAACCATGTGTTGACAAGAAGAACCGAAGAAAGTTACCTATGTCTACCCTTCATCGAGCTATCTCTACAAGATAAGGTGACTTCCTTCTACTTGAGGACTCATGCAATAATCTTCATGAATTGGCTACGCTTTGAGGCTTCGCTCTTGTTGTGAGCTTTGTAGGCTTCATGGAAGGTGAAGGAATATTGAAATGTTGTCAAGTCAATCTTCTCGAGGACGAATATATGGTGAACCCCAGGATCAAGAAGGTCTCTCGACCTCTTCTACTTTGTGATCGAGGACGAATCTTTTTGAAGGGGGGGGGATTTGATGTAGCCCGACCTACGGTCGTTACCACATCATGGTCTCCAACGTACGCCAAGTTGTCATGGACTCCAAAGGTGAATCTGTTCCTCTATGCGAGCCCACTTCCTACCATATTGAATGGTATGCTACTTCATATTCTGTCACATATGCATGATAGGTTCACACCGACAAGTACGGACGCAAGGGAGGAAGCCCGGAACATCAAGCCCGACAAGACGGAGGCTTGGAAGAGGAGACGGAAGAAGCCACGGCTGAACCACCAGAGTCTCCGGCCTACACCGGAGTCTCCGGTCCTGCTACACCGGAGTCTCCGGACCTACCTACGGACCGACCCCAGCAACCGCCCAAGGACAGTCAGTACTCCACTCTGGAGACGACACCGGAGTCTTCGGCCCAGACCTGAGTCTCCGGCCCACCACACCGGAGTCTCCGGCCTACAAGATGGTCCTGCGCGCCGCCAGCTGGGCCTTCAGCCCATGTACCCCTCTAGCTCGTCCAAACCCTATTTTTATCCCTAAACTACCCCTGTTTATGTGGCTGGCCTATAAATAGAGCCACCACCCCTTCATGTATCCCTTAGGCATAGATGATAGACTAAAGACAACCCCCTTGTGTGGAATCTCTAGTTTTGCCTCATCCCCTTTACCAAGGGGACCGACTATCGTCACCAACCTCGATTGGACTTTGCATCACGCATCCATCATTGAACAAGGCCTTGGAGTTCGTTGTCTTGTCTCCAAGTTGTCAAAACCCTCCCCAAGGTGTTCTTCCCTCTCCGATGTCGATTTGAGGGAGCACGTTGACCGATCTTTCCTTGCGAGGATTCTGTCGTACTGGTGGCCGTCGTTCAGGAGCAATCGGTCTTGTATCGTGTGAGTTCTGCCTGTGTTCGTCATGTTCTTCGCGAGGTGTGTGTCCGCTTCCGCTACCTTCTCCCTTCCCCCTCCCTTTCCCATTGATTTGACCACGAGATCCATGAATGATAGGGCAAAGGTGTCCGATCTTTCGATGAGATGGTGATAGTCGATTTGGTGGAGTTCGGGCTTGACGATCCGACTACACGTGCGAGCACGAACGCCAATGCAATCGCTAGGCCAATCTCCTGGAGGTTATCGATCCTGCGGGAACACGATTAGCCTGACCAGCGAGGGTCTTAATTCCTACCTGAAATCGAGAACAAGTAAGAACTAATATTGCAATCAAGATATTGCGGATTAAGATGAAAGCTTTATTGAAAAGGTGAGATCCTGTATAGGTGCGAAGTACAAGAGGCCTCTGCGACGCTCGAGCCTTGGCGAAGTTGCTATGATGGCTGACTTAATGTCTAAACAAAATCCGAGTCGATGGTGACGGCTATGGGGAGTATTTAAGGAGGAAAAGGTGGGGTTTCGGCCAGCCATAGAAGTGGTGGCCGAATCCAACCCTAGAAGTCCTTTTCTCCTCAAATACGGACTCTAAAAAGTGGCTAATTAAAATCCTGCAAAAAATACATGGGCCTGGCCCAAAATAAAGGTGTCGCAGCACCATATTAAGCTATGGACGAATTTGTGAAGTATTAATCTTGAATATTTTGTCCAAGCCTTCTTTCTTCATTATGATGGCCTCAAAGTTCTAAAATTTTCATCCATGGCCTTCTCTTGAATCATCACATGCTTGCTGCCATCTCCATGCATGGCCATGCTCCAATGCTTGTCCCTCTCATCCATGTTTGGTCCATCATTCCTAAGAGTAATAAATACATCTGATTTAGGCAGCATCATATTCTCATGTATGTGAGGAATCGTTCCAAGAAACGGAAGTACCTGATTGTTAAGTTGTTTGGCACGAGATCTTGTGATAGGTCCTTGTATGTGTGTAGCTGTAGGTACAACGGTTGTATTAATAGATGGGATGAAAACATGATGCTCCCCTTCTTGAATTGAAGTCGTCCTCGACGCAATCTCATCTTCCTCACCAAAGTAAGGCTTCAAATCTGCAATGTTAAACGTAGGACTAACCGTACCAAAGTTTGCAGGCAACTCATGTTTATATGCATTATCAATTATTTTCTCTAACACCTTAAAGGGACCAGCAGCACGCGGCATTAACTTAGACTTGAGTAAATCAGGAAAACGATCCTTACGCAAATGTAACCAAACAAGATCTCCAACATCAAACATAACATGCTTTCTCCCTTTATCCCCAGCAAGTTTATACTTAGCATTCATGTGTTCTATGTTATCTTTAGTAGTCTTATGCAAGTTTAATATCATTTCAGCGTGTTGTGTAGCATCCAAATTATTTTGCACCGAAGTAGGAAAAGGCAATAAATCAATAGGTGCACGAGGAACAAAACCATACACGATCTCAAACAGGCACATCTTTGTGGTAGAATGCAGCGAACGATTATAAGCAAATTCTATATGAGGTAAACACTCTTCCCACAATTTTAAGTTCTTCTTTAAAACAGCCCGCAACATAGTAGACAAAGTTCTATTTACTACTTCAGTTTGTCCATCAGTTTGGGGATGACATGTAGTACTAAACAACAATTTAGTCCCCAACTTAGCCCATAAACATCTCCAAAAGTGGCTAAGAAATTTAGTATCACGATCAGAAACAATAGTATTTGGCACACCACGTAAACGAACAATTTCACGAAAGAACAAATCAGCAATATGCATAGCATCATCCGTTTTATGACAAGGAATAAAGTGTGCCATCTTAGAAAACCGATCCACAACAACAAAAATACTATCCCTCCCCTTTTGTGTACGTGGTAATACCAAAACAAAGTCCATAGAAATATCCTCCCAAGGAACACTAGGAACAGGAAGAGGCATATATAAACCCTGTGAATTAAGGCGAGACTTAGCTTTTTGACAAGTAGTGCAGCGTGCCACAAATCTCTCAACATCTCGACGCATACGTGGCCAAAAGAAGTGTGCAGCAAGAACATCCTCCGTTTTCTTTACATCAAAGTGTCCCATCAATCCTCCTTCATGCGCCTCCTGTAACAACAAAAGACGAACATAACTATCTGGAATGCATAGTTTGTTAGCACGGAATACAAATCCATCGTTGAAGACGAACTTGTTCCATGTTCTACCATCTCTACAATTCTGCAACACATCTTTAATACCAATCCAAATATTTTGAAGTCAAGTTGAGATAACAAAGTATAACGGCGCGACAAAGCATCAGCAATAATATTATCTTTACCCTTTTTGTGTTTGATAACATAAGGAAAAGACTCAAAAAATTCAACCCACTTTGCATGACGACGATTCAACTTAGCTTGACTACGAATATGCTTCAAAGATTCATGATCAGAATGTATAACAAATTCTTTAGGCCATAAATAATGTTGCCAAGTTTCTAATGTCTGAACCAACGCATATAATTCTTTATCATAAGTAGAATAGTTCATACTAGCCCCACTCAATTTCTCACTAAAATATGAAACAGGTTTTCCCTCTTCTAATAACACACCTCCCAAACCAATTCCACTAGCATCACATTCAAGCTCAAAAGTCTTATTAAAATCAGGAAGTTGGAGTAAGGGAGCATGTGTTAGCTTATCTTTCAATATGACGAAGGCCTGTTGTTGTGCATCGCCCCAAACAAAGGGCACATCCTTCTTGGTAAGTTCATACAGCGGCGCGGCAATTGATCCAAAGTCTTTGACAAAGCGCCTATAAAAACCAGCGAGGCCAAGAAAACTCCTCACTTGTGTGACCGTCTTGGGCTGCGGCCAATTCTCAATAGCTTCAATCTTGGCTGGATCCACTTCAATACCCTGTGATGTAACAACATAGCCAAGAAACGCAACTCAATTGGTGCAAAAGGTGCACTTCTCAAGATTACCAAACAAACGTGCATCACGTAAAGCATTGAAAACAGCACGTAAATGGTCCAAATGATCCTCTAAAGATTTGCTATAAATCAGAATATCATCAAAGTAGACTACCACAAAATGTCCAATGAAAGCATGTAAAACTCCGTTCATTAATCTCATGAAAGTGTTGGGTGCATTAGTTAAACGAAACGGCATCACTAACCACTCATATAAACTGAACTTAGTTTTAAATGTTGTTTTCCATTCATCTCCCAATTTCATATGAATCTAGTGGTAACCACTACGCAAATCAACTTTAGAAAACATGGTAGAGCCACTCAAATCATCAAGCATGTCATCCAAACGTGGAATAGGATGACGATATCGAATTGTAATATTATTTATAGCTCTACAATCAGTACACATGCGCGAAGAACCATCTTTCTTAGGTACTAAAATAATAGGAACAGCACAGGGGCTAAGGGACTCACGAATATGATCTCTGTCGAGTAGTTCCTGAATTTGGCATTGTATCTCCTTTGTCTCCTCTGGATTGGTTCTATATGGCGCGCGGTTGGGCAATGTAGCACCAGGAATTAGATCAATTTGGTACTCAATTCCTCTAATAGGAGGTAGTCCTGGTGGCAGCTTAGCGGGAAAAACGTCCTCATATACCTGCAAAAGGTTAGCAACAACTTGTGGCAAAGAAGGAGGCATATCCTCAAATGAAAACAAAACCTCTTTGTAGATAATTGCATAACATTGAGTAGTGTTTACATCTAGTTCAGCAATATCAATTTTATTTGCAAGCATACATGGACTCTTCAAACGTATTTCAGTAGCATGTTTAGAATCAGATTTAGTGGCAGTTGGTGGTACAAAATCTGCAGCAACAATCTGATTCTCACTTTTATTTTTCTCCTCAGTTTTAGCTCTACTAGATCTAGCAAGATCGTCTTTTAAAATTTGTTCGGGAGTCATAGGTTTTAGACCAATTTTCTTTCCATCATGCAAGAGAATAGTGATTAGTTTTGCCATTATGAACAGATTCTCTATCAAATTGCCATGGTCTACCAAGTAACAAAGAACAAGCTTGCATAGGTACAACATCACAATCAACAAAATCAGAATATGTACCAATAGTAAAATGCACACGTACCGTTCTTGTTACCTTGATCTTGCGAGAACTCTCAAACCATTGGATGTAATATGAATGTGTGCGTTGTCTTGTTGGAAGTGCAAGCTTCTCTACCATGTCAACACTAGCCAGATTACTACAACTCCCTCCATCAATGATGATCCGTATAGCTCTTTCCTTGACAACACCACATGTTTGGAACAGGTTGTGGCATTGATCTTGCTCAGATTTGCTCAATTGCACATTCCACACACATTGTGTAATTAAGCTCTTGTATTGATCAGCAGCTTCAGTTCCCATTACCTATGTCTCTTCATCAGAATCACAATTGTCTCCATCTCGAGCAGAAATAAGGGCTAATGCATCTTCATCAAAGTCACTCGCTGAATCGTATTGACCATCATCACGCACCATCATAACACGTTGTGTTGTGCACTGTCTCTCAATATGACCAAAACCCCAGCACTTGCAGCATTGTATATCCTTTGTTTTACCCATGGAAGCCATAGAATATGCACTATGAGCAGGAGCATTGGATGATGATGGAGGAGCAGCTGGAAATCTTGTGGTGGCCTTGGATGTGGTAGTAGCTGGCGGCGAATCATGAGAAGGAGGCGCTGATTGTCGGGATGTCCAAGTGGATGTGCGACCTGCAGAATTATTAGTCCTCCTCCATGGTGTTTGGCGATCCTGGACTTCACGTTCAGCTTTGCAAGCAAGATGAAACAAACGAGTGATAGAATTATATTCCTTATAATCTAATATGTGTTGAATGTCCTTGTTTAATCCACCGAAGAAACGTGCAAGCATTTGTTCAATAGATTCAACAAGACCACACCGAACCATCCCCGTTTGTAATTCCTGATAATACTCTTCTACAGAATTTTTCCCTTGTTCTAAACGTGTCAGATTCTTTAGTAAATCACGTTGATAAGTGGGAGGTACAAATCGAACACGCGTAGCAGTTTTTAAAGCAGTCCAAGTACTAGGAATAGTAGTAGGATTTAAACGACAATACTCAGACCACCAAAGGGAAGCAAATTTAGTAAATTCACATGTAGCAGCACTAACACGCATATTCTCAGGATATTTTAAGCATGCAAAACGTTGTTCTACTTCCATCTCCCATGTAAGATATGCATCAGGATTATATTTACCCACAAAAGATGGAATATTTAATTTAAGCTTTGTAACATGATCATCATCACGTACCGGTGGTCGAGCGTTGCGGTAGTAATGTCGGGGACGGCCAGCAGGGTGTGGAGGTTGTTCAACCTCATCGTCAAACAGATCGTCGTCGTCGGGGTCGTAGTAGTACCCGTCGTCTGTCCCCAATGTCGCAGCAGCAGCCGCGGTGGAAGTCTGAGGTGCCTCGGTGCCGGCAGCGGTAAGCAGTCGGCGAACAAGCAAGCAGTAAGACCCGATCGGAATGCGCCATGCGCCATGCCGAGGTGCCAATGGGCGGTGCGAAAAAGCAATATGTTCAAAACCTCCTTGAACCGAGCGTCAAGCTTGTCGTTAAAGGATTTCTCGAGTCCATCGATCTTGTCCATGGCGTTGGTGAGCTCGGTGTCAAACTCCCCTAGTCGTGCATCCACATCCTCAGCGCGACCGACCAAGAGTTCGGAAAAGTGGGCATGTAGTTCTTGGTTCGTCATTGTGGCAGGGTTCCGCGAAGTATCTGTCATGGTTAGTCCTTTAAAAGGCACAGGTATATATGCCTATAATTACGGAAATATGGTGGAAGGCACGCGTAATCCGTCAAGCAATATATGAAGCTCTTACAAGTTCTTACCAAACAGTAGGTAAAAGGCGATGTGCAACCGCGAGGATCAGTGGGTCCAGAGATTGAACCGAGCGCTTACCAGGAGTCGAGACACCGCACGTGGAGAAATCTGTGGAGCTCTGGGAAGGCTTAGCAAAGGTGTTAGCAATTATCAAAATAGCAATGCAATTGTTGAAACAATGCTCAACGACGGTACTATGCTGGTCCTAGGCTAGACCATACTAGAGACGCAAGCCTAGATCACCAACGATGTCACGACGCGACACAACAAGCAATGTATGATGATATGGCACCCTGAAAAGCGAACCGAGATGTTGAAAATCACTATGATGGCGGGTGTCTAGAACTGATCTACGAGGTCTAAAAAAGGGTTAGCGCCAAAAAAAAATCGAAATTTTTTATATTATGCTCTGAAAAGCGCGCAGGCGCCAAAAAAATATCGCTATAACGGCCGATGGAGAAAAGTGATCCCCGGGGCCGAAAATTAGTATAGCTAGAAAAAAATTCGGAGGCGGTTCCAGACTTTTTTTTGCTCTCCTTCTGGACTTACGACCGAACTCTTAGCTTGACACGGACTTTAGCTCAACACGGAAACAACAAGGAAGGAAAGTAAAAAGAAAAAAAACAAGGAAACAATAATTCAACTCGGACTCGTGTCGCGGCACGAAAAGTGATCGGATCCGTGTCGCGGTAGGCAGGCGGTGGCGGAGTTTTAGGGTTTATGGTGGCTGGGTGTATGGCGGCGGAATATGGTGGCGGAATATGGTGGCGGTGATCGGCGAGCGTGGCGGTGAGTACTGTGATCAGAACTCGAAACTCTAAGGGACGAGACACTAAGACCAGCAACTCGACGCGACGATCCAGACACAAATTCAACAATGAAAAAACTGAAAAGATAATACGAGGCGTAGATTGGTGATGGGATGGATCGAAACTCTAACTGTGTTTTTGGCTTTTTTGTGGGTTATAGGTAAAACAGATCTAATCTACGAAAATAGTAAAATCTCACCGAGCAACCTGAAATCTGATACCACTTGATAGGGCAAAGGTGTCTGATCTTTCGATGAGATGGTGATAGTCGATTTGGTGGAGTTCGGGCTTGACGATCCGACTACACGTGCGAGCACGAGCGCCAATGCAATGCTAGGCAAATCTCCTGAAGGTTACCGATCCTGCGGGAACACGATCAGCCTGACCAGCGAGGATCTTAATTCCTACCTGAAATCGAGAACAAGTAAGAACTAATATTGCAATCAAGATATTGCGGATTAAGATGAAAGCTTAATTGAAAAGGTGGGATCCTATATAGGTGCGAAGTACAAGAGGCCTCTGCGACGCTTGAGCCTTGGCGAAGTTGCTATGATGGCTAACTTAATGTCTAAACAAAATCCGAGTCGATGGTGACGGCTATGGGGAGTATTTAAGGAGGAAAATGTGGGGTTTCGGCCAACCATAGGAGTGGTGGTCGAATCCAAACCCTAGAAGTCCTTTTCTCCTCAAATACGGACTCTAAAAGTGGCTAATTAAAATCCTGCGAAAATTACATGGGCCTGGCCCAAAATAAAGGTGTCGCAGCACCATATTAAGCTATGGACGAATTTGTGAAGTATTAATCTTGAATATTCCGTCCAAGCCTTATTTCTTCATTATGGTGGCCTTAAAGTTCTGAAATCTTCATTCGTGGCCTTCTCTTGAATCATCACATGCTTGCTACCATCTCCATGCATGGCCATGCTCCAATGCTTGTCCCTCTCATACATGCTTGGTCCATCATTCCTAAGAGTAATAAATACATATGATTTCGGCAGCATCATATTCTCATGTATGTGAGGAATCGTTCCAAGAAACGAAAGTACCTGATAGTTAAGTTGTTTGGCACGAGATCTTGTGATAGGTCCTTATATGTGTGTAGTTGTAGGTACAACGGTTGTATCAATAGATGGGATGTCCACATCATGCTCCCCTTCTTGAGTTGAAGTCGTCCTCGGCGCAATCTCATCTTCCTCACCAAAGTAAGGCTTCAAATCTACAATGTTAAACGTAGGACTAACCGTACCAAGGTCTGCAGGCAACTCAAGTTTATATGCATTATCCTTTATTTTGTCTAACACCTTAAAGGGACCAGCAGCACGCGGCATTAACTTATACTTGCGTAAATCAGCAAAATGATCCTTACGCAAATGTAACCAAATAGTATCTCCAATATCAAACATAACATGCTTTATCCCTTTATCCCCGGCAAGTTTATCTCCAACATTGTCAACCCCCGCGCACGGAGCCCGCTCTGCCCTGGCCGTTTCCCTCTCGGCTTAATTCGATTCAATTCGATTGAATGCGAGAGTAATTCTCTCCCCCGACCTCGCCCTCTTAACCCCCTCTGCCCCCTCTCCTTTTCCCCTCAAACCCCGTCACCAGAGAGCCACCAGGCTGCTAGTATTTTCGCTCGCACCGCCGCAGCACCCGACGAGCTCCGGCGCCAATTCCGGTGAGTCTCGAACGCCCCTCGCCCTCTGCCTTGCACTACTGTGTCTGTCATCCTCGGACGCACTCACTGATGCCTTCCTTTTGCTTACTCATGGCCCAGACGCTTGGCTTCGTCTCCAACTGCAAGCACCCGACGACAGGAGCTACTCCGGCGAGCAATTCCGGCCGAGCCCGTGCGCCCCTCCCTCGCCCGTGACCTCCACTGCAACCCATGCGTCCTCGTGACCCTGGTAACCACCCTACACCTTCCCCTTACCCCCTAGCATCACCGGACCACCGTTGTCAGACGCGTTGCCGCCGCAGCTCGCCATTCGCGCCGCTAGTTCCTGGCTATGTGTTTATCTCCACTAGATCTGAATCCTGCGGTCAGGATTAGATTAGACGGGGAAGGGGTATCCATCGATCTGAGCCGCTCAGATTCATTTAGATCCAACGGCCTGTGTAGCTTATCCAGCCGAAGCGGTACCGGCCAATAAGAACAATCCACGTGGATAGGTTTTTCAGATAAAAACCAGAAATGATTTGTTAGATGTTGAAACTTGTAAAAATCATAACTTTTGATCTACAATTCAAAAAAATACAAACTTGGTGTCTATGGATTCAGAAAGATATGAACTACACTACTACTACCTCCTTTTGTCCAAAAGCTTCTGGTAAATCTCATTTTTAGGCTGAACCTTTTGTGGAGTATTTTGAGTATGAAAATTGTTATAAAAATTATTTTTGAGTGAATCCTTTTGCAAATGGTTTTATTTTGAACCCTTTGACCATAAGCATTAACATTTGAAATTAAAAACATAATATGTTGGCACTATAAAATATCCCTTTGAATAAAAGCTTTTCTAGCAAAAAATAATAATTTAAATAACTTATTAGCACTAACTTGGTTCCAATTGGAATTCCACTTTTATAAAAAATACCAGTAGGTGTTGTAATGTTTAGAACCTTGTTAGGAACAACTTTTTCAATAAAATGATCTTGTTGCATGCTTGCATGCATTCCTTTATTTTTTTGTTTAATTAATTTGTGTTGTAGTTTGAGTGTGTGCTTTTTGCTTGATTGTATTGTTGTAGACTTTGAGGAGTGTGCTATTGCAAGATCAAGGAGAGTACCTAAATATTATACTATAAAGGCAAGTGATAATTTGGTCATCAAAAGTCCTATCTTTTAAATATTGCATTAGTGATATTTTTGTAGTGTGCATGATAGGACTATTATTTATATTACTATGATATGCTAATCCTATAGTATCTACCTTGTTAGTATTTCCTAAAGATAGGAGACATCGTAAGATTAGAATGCTTAGTCTTGCTATATAGATTCGTGGGTGGAAATCATGATATGATGTCTTATGAAAATATGAGTATTTTTGGACTAATGAAAAACAAGTGATGTTAATGAAACACCTGGGTGGAAATGGGACTTGTATGGATTTTTGTTGAGTGGTTACCCAGGGCCCATTTCTATGCTTTAACCTGGTGTATCTCACTTGTGGATGGCCACCCAGGAACAAAGAGATTGGAGACATTCTTGTCGCAAAGCTTTCAGTGCAGCCACATGGCATATGGGCTCTGCCTTGACCAACTAAGTTGCAAGAACTCAGTCAAACAGACAGAAGGTGGTAGTGATGATAGGATGGAACACGTCTATGGTGATCTGAGGGATTTCTTCTAAAAAGTTTTGTCTCGGTGCATGTTGAGTCTTGTGGGAAAAGTGCACCACCTCTCGAGAGGGTAAAACTAAGTACTTAGTCATGTCCCCGGTTATGGACAATTTTTTTAGCATCAAGACAATGATGTAGACTCAAAGATCTCATCATTCCAATTTCTCTAAGTTAAAACTTGTTGGGTGAACAAGGGAAGCACCTAGATGTTAACCAGTGTGCCATGTTTGTTGATGTGTTGTTGGAAATAGAAAACTATTTTACAAAGGATAGGGAAAACTTACTTTATGCAAAGGCCAGCCAAAACTCCACTTAGCCATATATTCATATAGATGTTAGGTTCTCTATATCAATATGGTATCACTTGCCAATACAATTCAAATGTATTGACCCTTGTGGCTATAACTTATCATGTTGCAGGATTACTTGTTGATAGTGAAGTTTGATGAGTAGGGATTACAAGTCTCCAACCAACATGTTTGCCTGTGGCACATGAAGATGAAGGACTCCATGCTTTATAGTTATATCTGCTGCTCTGTAATAAGATAGCCATATGAGCTATGTAAGTTGTAATGAACTATTTTATTGCTGGATATGCAATGTAATATGACCTTTGTTTCTTGATATTACGTCTTAACTATGAGTGCTAGCTATTCGATCCAGGGACTAGAACTGTAAACACATGGACTTATGCCTTATTGGGTTTAGTCCTCTACAAGCACAATCAGGGATCTTCGGTTCAAGTCCAAGGGTTAAAACTCAAGAAAGGAATAACTACTACTTGAGTGACATAGTGTACACTACAAGGTTGTAATCACGAGGTAGCTTCCAAGAGAATAAACGACTTCTGAAGTACCCGAACAAAAGAAAAGGAGCATACGAGGTGAAAGGAAACCTCGAAGCCTAGAACAGAACACTATGGTCCTAAAATACAACATTGTGGGCCCATAGAATGGAGAGATCATGATGAAAGGAATCTCTCGTATGAAGCAGAGCAAGGGGAACAAGGAATTCTCAACACAAAAAACACTATAGAACTCCACACTAGGTCAACACTAGATAAGGTAACCCAGAGTTAGAGAGAAACTGGATAAGGAGTAAAAGAAGCATACTAGAGTTTTCACAAATACTTTTTGGCTTTAACATAGTTTTCACAAGCACTAGACTCAGCATCGACCAATAGCAAGGTTTTCCTATGGTCGGTACTGCTTTGATACCAAAACCTGTAACACCCCCAGGATCAGGGCTAAACAAATCCTAGACCTCCGTCTGACATAAGCTTAACCTTGAGCTCAAGGATATCCAGTGAAGAATCGGTAACACAGTAGTGACCCTACGACACAATATTTATTACAGCAAGCTCATAACTGAGCGGGGAGCCAAATTATTACAAGCATATGTCACTGACCACAAACATCAAACAACGGAAGGCAAATTATGCTTATAAGTATAGCAAACTTAAAAAATGGCCTAAGAGGCCTGAAGCATAACGATGACGTCACAGCCCATAGATTCCAGGCTGCCGGCCGGGAACCCCAAGCTACTCGTCGGTGTTGATGTCGTATGGAACTCGTCTTCAGGGGAACACTTACTCTGCCAAAAGTATCAACATAGCAAGGGTGATTACAGGGTGTACTCCACAATACTTATGGATGGTGAAGTTGTTTTGCATAAATCCATCTTTGTTTATAAAACAAGAGAGAGAAGAAGCTCGTCTAATCAGAATATTTTAAAAGGGAGTAAGAGAGCGACATCTCCAAACTATTGATCATCATCTTTGATATCCACCAAGTCATCATCATCGAGCCTCTACTTGGATCACCCCCTCGTACCCATGAGGAAGCATCCTTAAGCACACTTTAGTTGCCAAGTTGTACGATTAGGTTCAAGTTCTCTATGATCATCACGTATGTTCCCAAGTCGTCCATAACCGCGGGCACGGCTTTTCGAAAAGATTATTACCCTACAGGGGTGTACAACTTTACCCACACGTAGTAACCTTCTCTTAATGTCACATGATTAGCCCTCTTCCTTGGAAGGTCGGTAGAGGGTGTTTAGACACAATCTTTACCTTTCTTTCACCGAGACCATGAGTCACTCCCTAAGGATGGTTCCGCCGTAATGGGTCAAATCCCGAAGTCGGTCCCTAGAGATGTGAGGCATGGTTGGTTTACCAGGGGCGCTATCAACCCCAAGCAACCGCGACCATGATTCCCTACCTGTTATGAATGCACCTTCACCCGCCAAATCTTTCAAAAGTTTTTCTATGCATATGTCAAATGGAACGCCCGAACTATGTGACTCATGAAATCTACTAGGAAAGTTAGTCACTCGTGAGGTTTTCCAGGCCCCGTGTGGTTGTAGACCCATCTTGGTTCAAGAGGCAAGAACTCAGTTCCTAGTTCTGGCGAGCATGGGACTGCAAAAACCACATCCCACTGTGGCCACACATACAAGCCTTAGCATGTTTCACCTTTACCACTTATCTCATCTCATCACATCACATTCTCCTGTCATACTAGATTATTTGCATCTGATACATCATCTGGATGAACCAGCATTGACAGTTATGCATGGCTAAACATGACACAAGTATAAGCTCTAGCAGTGCACATAAGCCAAACCTAGTTATGCTAGGAGCAGTGGATCAGGTAATATATCTCAAAGGGAGTAATGCAGTAGATAGGATACTCTATCTATCGATAAAAGACCACAGTAGAATCGTATGCATCATGGCAAGAATTGAAATGCTTTCGAAACCATAGGATTATATAATGGTGGGGCTATGCTTGCTTTGCCTGTTGATAACCAGAAAGCAGAGCTTCGACATCGGGTACTTGAATTGGTTACAGTTGGTCAAGTATTATCCTTTGATCCACGACGGTCTTGATCTCGGTCTTCGATCTCGATCTCGATATCGTATTCTACCGGAAAGAAACAAACACCAAAAATAAAAGGGAAACAATCAACACATGGCATCGATGCAATGCTCAAAATGATGATATGACAAGTTGAGTAGTATTGAAATGTAACCCTAAGGAATGTTCGACCATTTAATCGGCGTTCCAAGGGGTATAAACCCTAATTCAGGAAAACCCTAATCGGCGTTCCGAGGCGTCCCGATGTTGATGAACACAAGAACCTTCGTGGCAATATCAATACGATAGATCACAATAGTTTTAGACTAATCAACTGAATTTAAAGCTAACCCTAGCCCTAGATAGACTGACTCTTTATATAACCGGTTGGATAGACCCAAACCGGACTCAAACTGGACTCAAACCTTACTCTAACATATATGTCCGGATCGGACGAAACCTCGTAGGCCGGACATTCCGGTGTATATGGGCCGGACACTCCGGTAGGCCAGACATTCCAGGTGATTCACACAGGACATTTCGGTCCTAGCGGAAACTTCAGTGTTTCCGGCTGGATTCCGGGTGGCTTCTGATCTGGCATATTGAATGGCTTCCACCTTGGAGCATCTTGGTTACCGGACATTCTGGCTGGCTTCAGCCGGACACTCCGGACTTCACAGGAATCTCCGCGTCCTTCTTGATGATCTCCTCTTGCGCCTTCCTCCTGCTCATCCCTCGTGCATGTCCTGATATTAGGCTTCACCTCCTCCTTCGTGCCCATATCAGCATATACTAGACATCATGACTCCTATGAGATTTGATTGGACATTATAACAATATACATAGACCATAATCCAACTGCATCTATGACTAATAATCCACCTTCAGGTTATCATCCGAACCCCTTCCAGTATTAAGTTGCCAGCAACGGATAATTGCATTAAGCAATGTGTGTAAAGTAAACAATACAATTGTTCCATGAACAAAAGATTGTTGTTTTCTCCCTAGTAGGAACATCACATTTACAACCTTAGAGATTTCTGTCACTTCCCCAGATTACTAGAGGCATGAACCTACTATCGAGCATAAATACTCCCTCTTGGAGTCACAAGCATCTACTTGGCCAAGCTAGATACTAGCAACGGAGAGCATGCAAGATCACAAATAACACAGACATGATAGAATCAATAATCAATCTGACATAGTATCTCAATATCCATCGGATCCCCGCAAACACAACATGTATAATTACAAATAGATGATCTTGATCATGAACGGAGCTCACAAGGTCTAAACATGATAACACAAAGGAGGAGAAACAACCATCTAGCTACTGTATGGACCCATAGTCCAAGGGTGAACTACTCACACATCATACCGGAGGCTGGCATGGTGATGAAGAAGGCCTCCGGGAAGATCTCTCCCCTCCGCCAGGGTACTAGGAAGAGCTTCAGATCCTCCCAATCTAGGGACGATGGTGGAGGCAGCTACAGACTGTTTCATGGAGATTTGATCGGGTTCTTAGGGTTTCTGCATCGGGGTGACTTTATAGGCGAAGAGGCGAGGTAGGGGCCGCCCAAGGGGCGCACACCTAGGGCTAGCGCACCCCCTCCCCCAGGCAGCGCTGCCCTAGGGTGTGGCCACGTGGTGGCCCCCCTTCGGCTGCCCTTTGGACTCTGTGTTCTCTCCGGTAAAATATTGACTTTATCTTTTGTCCCGTCCAATTCAGAGAATATTTCATTACTAGCTTTTCTGAAACCAAAAAAAGCAGAAAACAGGCAACTGACACTACGGCATCTTGTTAATAGGTTAGTCCCATAAAATGTATAAAAATACCTCAAAGTGTAGACAAACATAACAAAGTTGATACTAAACAAGCATGGAACATCAAAAATTATAGATAAGTTGATATGGGATCCCTTTTGGGATTGACCCTAGGGTGGCCCGATCTTCACGGATTTGAGGCGGGGAGTAAGGGGAAACCCGATGAACGCAACACAAACGTAAGGTAAAGATACAAACGCACACAAACACAACACGATTCGATTTGCTCCTGTTGGTTCGAACAACCAATCCAATAGAATCCTCGGCGAGAGACCGTTAGGTAGAATCACCAAAGGAGAGATCGGCAAGCAGATGGTAGAATCCAAATCAAAGGAGAGAGTAGCAACCAAGTAGAATCCCAAAGGGGAGAGACCTAGCACTACTAGAATCCTTGATGAGGAGAGACCAAACGCTTGAGGAGGGTCTTGACGACTTGGAGACGAACACCAAACTCCAAGGCCTTGTACAACTCATAGATTAACTATAGAGAGGGGTTCCCATATAGGGTTAGGCACAAGCCTTCATTCATCATCAACTCCAACTAGATCTGAGCCACAAGGGGGCTAGTTATAGTACTAGGGGCGAAGGGGTAGGTGGGAGGGAATATTCTGGGCATCAAACCCTTTACAGCACGCAGACTGGTAGTTTCAGTGATAAGTCTGGTGCCGCCGGAGTTGGCACCGACATTTCCGGCAGTGACATTGACATTGACATCGAAGTCTCTTCTTTGTTGTTGGTCGGTATCATTGACATTCATAGCTTGACGGTGTCGGTGGTGGTGTTGTGCATGCCAGTTGTTGCGTCGAGCTTGGCGTGCATCCTCATCATCATCACTTGTATCCCATGCCGGTGCTTGATTTTGTTGAAGTTGCACATGGTGGTTATGAGGAGGATGACGATGCCTATCATTGTGGTTTGCTTCATCATGGCCCTCAATATATTGGTATCAAGAGCAAGGTTGATCACGAATTTCCCCTCAATTTTTCTTCTATCCACCATAAAATCGAAAATTCCCCAAAAAACGCCCCAAATTGCCTTCAGGTCGATCTTTGGATTTGGTGAGTTTTTCGTGGTTTTGGTCCATAGATCTATTGCTTTGGGTCTTGATCTACATCCCTTGACCTTCCCCAGCCAAATTTTGTCGAAATTTTGACACAATTCTCAGTTTGACTTTTTGGAGTTCATCTCGAACAGATTTCGGACACAGATCCGTGAACCCGGTTCAAGAACCGAAATTCGGTGTGATGACCAACGACCGGCTGACGAATTTTCGCGCCGGTACCGAAAAAATTTTGGCAATTCTCAAATTTTGACAGTTTCTCCTTGTTTTGTTCGTGCTTCGCGTGCGTGTCGCCAAAAACTAACAACAAGCTTCCGCAAATCACTACGTCACGCGCTCCTCGACACCGCGACTCCCGAACATCTTCCACACCAGGTTGCAAGTCGTCAACAATACCAAAGGTATAACTTGCGCCACTTTGACAGCCCCATATCTTCCTTTCTGTGTATCTATCCTATGAGAGCAACTCATTTTGTGTTTGTCTAAGCATTGTGCACTTGCCTTTGGAAAGTGAGAGTGTGAGGGCAAATACAAAAGTTAACATAGTAGTACAGAAAGGGAGAAAAAGAATCAAAAAAAAGAGCAAAAGAAAAATAGAAAGATACATAGTCTCCCAATACAAAGAGAGTATCAAGCTTGTAAGCAAAAGGAGAGAGAAAAGAGCGCGCCAAGGAAAGTGCACAAATCCGTTGCTTATCCTCTTTTGGCAAACGAGTTGTGGTCTCTCCTTGAGTTGGCACGACAACCGAGTGTAGTCTTCGTTAGGACCTTTTGTGCTCATTTTCATAGTCATGCTAACCCCGTTAATCTCCACGTGTGCATTCTCCCGTGTTTTGTAGATCGTATCCTTTTGCTTTTGATCTTTGGTTCTTTACCACTTAGTACAATAACCTTTTGCTTGGATCGTTTCGTTTGGTTTTCCACAATCCTAACCTTCCACCAAAAGCTTTTGAGAGTTGTAGCTTATTTGTGTGTGAGTTTCTTTGCGATTTCACTTTGCAAGCTATTAGCTCTCTTGTGTGGCAATTGGTTTGATATAATCTCCAAGGTGAGGTAAAAGGCTAACTCCCCGAATTCTTCTTCTCCATATACAACCCTTGTCGGCTTTGCATCATGGACAGGAATGGCGAGTCGTCCCAACCACCACCACCTCCAGAGGATGACACACAATACATGACAAGATGGGATCATTGGAAGGTCCGAGGAGAATTCAACTACCGTTGTGAAGCCCTTGACAGGCGCCAAGATGAACAATTTAGCAAAGATCGAGTGGAATTCAAGAACATCGACAACCGCTTCGAAGAAGTCCGAGGACAAATGCATGCCATGCAACACAACCTCGGCCATGAAAATGAAGCTCTTGGTCGCGCCCTCGCCGCAACAGATAAGAAGCTTCAACGCCTCATTGATGGGCTAGCAAGGCCACAATCGCGCGACTCAAGCTTGTCACGGCACTCCTCAAGTGAATCAAGCGCACCCCGCCGTCACGCTTCAAGGCACCGAGGTGGACCCGTCCTCCACTCCATGAGCTCTTCTCAAGCGGTACCGTCTCTGCGACACGCCGCAACATCAAGCTATGATGGTGACCTCTCCGCAATACCTCCAAGACGTGAAGTGAACCGTCCACAACCAAGGGCACTTGTGATTCAACAAGAGCAACCTCACGTGGACCACCAAGCCCATCGTCAATGACGTGTTCCTTCAACAACAAGTGAAGCATCCGAAGTGGACGAACAAGATCACCAATCAACCGAGGCGTCATCATCGACATGACCGTCAACATAGACAACATGATCATCATGACGAGCCTCCTCCACATCAAGAAGAAAGGGAGCATCCCATTGCACATGCGGCTCGTTGTCCTCCTCACCACATGGCGCAAGACAATACTCATCGGCATCAACCACAACAAGAACAAGAGCAAGCTCCCCAAGCTCGTCGTGAGGACCAACAACCTCCTCCTCGTCCTCAACCGCGCCAACAACACGAGCAAGCTCCCCAAGCTCGTTGTCCAAATCAAGTTCCACCACCAAACGCGGCACCTCAACAACCGCAAGGGCAACGCAACCATCACCAAGAAAGACATGAGAGCTCGGATGATGAAGATGGCCGCCAAAATCATGGCAACCTCCGCCACCAGAACCGCAATGAAGAAGAAACTTTCGGCAAGCTCAAATTCACCATGCCCAAGTTCACCGGTTCCAATGAACCCGAAGAATATCTCTCGTGGGAACTCAAGGTTGACAATATCTTCCGCATGCACAACGCTTAGTCAAGGGACAAAGACCGTGGAAGAGTACTTCAAGCAAATGGAGCTCAACATGATCCATGCTAACATTGAAGAGCGTGATGAACAAACAATGGCACGTTTACTCAATGGCTTGAACCATCCAATCAAGCGCATCACCGAGTTCCAAAAGTACAACAACATGGTTGAGCTTGTACACATAGCATCAAAAACCAAACGTCAAGTGCAAGAGGACATCAAGTACAACAAGCCAAATACGTACTTCACATACAAGCAAGCACCAACCACTACTCCAACTACACCAAGTGGAAGCTCATCAAGTACCACCAAGCTTCCATTCAAGCTAACACTTCCTCAAGGGAAACCGCCCCCAAGTGGCAAATACACAAAGGATGAACAATCATTCAATGGTGAGTGCTACAAGTGTGGAGGCAAAGGACACAAGTCGGCCGCATGTGGAAACAAGAAAGTTTTGTTCATCCACGACAATGGCGATGAAGAATACTTGAGTGAAGATGAGTTTGATGCAAGGGTCAAGGAAGCAATGGCAAGGCAACATTTGGAAGATGACCAAGAACTACTTGTGTGTGATAATGACGCAAGTCCATCGCTTGTCGTCACAAGGGTCTTGACTACTCAAGTCAATGAGATTGAAGACCAACGATCAAACATCTTCCAAACTCGTGCCGGTATCAATGGGAAGTCCATCAAAGTTGTCATCGATGGAGGGAGTTGCCACAATCTTGTAAGCACGGAATTGTGCGAGAAACTCAACCTCACCCTCCATCCGCATAAGCATCCCTACCATATACAATGGCTAAGTGACCAAGGGTCCGTCAAGATCAAGCACACCGTCTCGGTAACATTCTCAATTGGACCATACAAAGACGCGGTGGAATGTGACGTGGTCCCCATGACGGTAAGGCCGTGGCAATATGACTAGCGTGCTTTGCATGATGGTCACTCAAACACTTATACCTTCAAATGGCTTGAAAAGACTTGTGTTTTGCAACCAATGACTCCTAGCCAAATAATTGTGGACAATGCAAAGGCTTTAGCGACGGTGCAAAGCACAAAACCACCTTGTGAGAAGAGCGGTGAGCCAGAGAACCACACTTCTATAGCAAGTCACTAGAGGAGCATGTTACTCATGTTAAGGAGGTCCTTCAAATCCTAATCTCCCCAAGTGTACCTTTGCGAAAGACAAACTGATTTTCCTTGGTTTCGTTGTGTCTTCTAATGGCATTGAAGTTGATGTATCAAAAGTTAAGGACATACGAGATTGGCCCATCCCTACCAATGTTAGTGAACTTCGTATTTTTCATGGGTTGGCTGGTTTTTACCGTCGCTTTGTGAAAGACTTTTCAACCATTGCTTGCCCTCTCAACGAATTGACCTAGAAAAATGTCACATTCGTTTGGGGCAAAGCACAACAAAAAGTGTTTGATGAGCTCAAAAAGAGGCTCACCGGATTTCACAAAAACTTTTGAGATCAAGTGTGACGCTAGTGGTATTGGCATTGGAGGCGTCCTTATGCAAAATGGGCGTCCTATTGCATACCATAGTGAGAAACTTGATGGCGCACGCCTTAACTATCCAATTTATGACAAAGAGCTTTTGCCTTGGTTCGTGTACTTCAAGTGTGGCAACACTACCTTTGGCCCAAAGAATTTATCATCCATTCCGACCATGAGTCGTTGAAATATCTTAAGGGCCAAGCCAATTTGAGTAAAAGGCACGCCAAATGGGTTGAGTTCATGGAATCTTTTCCTTACATTGTCAAGTACAAGAAGGGCAAAGAAAATGTAGTAGCGGACGCCCTGTCTCGCAGAAACATAAACCTTCTTACTCGACTCGAAGTAAATGTCTTGGGTCTTGATGACATCAAATCTTTGTACGAGTCCGACCCATTCTTTGGATCAATTTTTGCAAAGTGTTCAATAGACAAAGGGATTGATGATTTCTATTTGCATAAGGGTTTTCTTTTCAAACAAAACAAGCTTTGCATTCCGAAGTCGTCTCTCCAAATTGTGCTTCTTCAAGAATCCCATGGTGGAGGCCTTATGGGTCACTTTGGCCGTGACAAGACATATGACATGCTATCCACTCACTACTTTTGGCCAAAGATGAAGCGCGACATGGAACGCCACGTCCAACGATGCACTACATGTATCCTAGCTAAGTCTAAGTCTAACCCCTTTGGTCTTTATATGCCATTACCTATTTCTCATGCACCTTGGTCAGACATTAGCATGGACTTTGTGTTAGGATTGCCTAGATCTAAGCGTGGACATGATTCTATATTTGTGGTAGTGGATCGCTTTTCCAAAATGGCACACTTCATTTCGTGCCATAAGACCGATGATGCTTCACATGTAGCAAATTTGTTTTTTAGGGAAATAATTCGGCTACACGGTGTCCCAAGAACAATCGTCTCCGACCGCGACGTCAAATTCATGAGCTACTTTTGGAAGACATGCATGGCCAAGCTCGGCATCAAGCTCCTATTCTCGTCCGCCTCGCATCCTCAAACTGATGGACAAACCGAGGTCGTCAACCGAAGCCTTGGCACACTTCTTCGCGTGTTGATAAAGAAGAATCTTAAAGATTGGGAGGAATGCATCCTACACGTCGAGTTCGCCTACAACCGCTCCAAACACTCCACCACCAAGAGGAGCCCGTTCATGATCGTCTATGGATTCGAGCCTCTCACTGCGCTCGACATATTACCTCTTCCTCTACATGACCGCACCAACATGGACGTTGACAAGCATGCCCAAGCAATGAAAAAGTTACATGGAGACACAAGATCTATGATCGAGCAACAAGTCCTTCGCCAAGCATCACGGCTAAACAAGAATAAGAAGGAGATGATCTTCGATGAAGGCGATCTTGTGTGGATACACTTGAGCAAAGACCGCTTTCCCAATAATCGCGACTCCAAGCTCAAACCAAGGTGAGATGGACCCTTCAAGGTCCTCAAAAGAATCAACAACAACGCCTACATCATCGATATCCCAACATCAAAGTACCTTGTGAGCCCGACGTTCAATGTCAAGGACCTTTCACCCTACCATGGAGAAGATGAAGTTCAGAAGGTTGAAGAGTCGAGGACGACTCTTTCCCAAGGGGGGGAGCTGATGCAGCCCGTCCTACGGATGCGTATACATCCCCACCAACTAGTCCCCCAAGTGGACCGATGACCCGTGCTCGGGCCAAGCTCCTACAAGCTAAGGTTAACTCGCTCCTCTCCTCGCGTGATTTCAATACACCCTTGGATGGCTTGCTACTTCATTCCCAAACCCTGTGCATTCTCAGCTATGAACCCAAACCCTAGACTTGGATAATTGTAGTTGAAGACACCCCTTTGAGGATCTATCAACTATTTGTCTCATGCTCTTTGACAAGGAGCACCAAATTATCCCCAAACCTCTTGGATTTTGCCTAGTGCGTTCAAGTTGTACAGGTCCTTGGGATCTCGGTGTCTCGTGCCCAAGTAGTCAAGATCTCATCAAGACTCTCACCCCCCTTTGTTGGTCGTGGGAGAGTGTCTTGCCCAACGCCGATCCTAGGGATTGTGTTGGACCGGTTGCCACTGGCGTGAGCTATCGGCTTGTATCGTGTTTTCGTGTGTGTGCGTTCATCGAGTTCTTCATGTGTGTGTGTGTTCGTGGATTCCATCCCCTTTCCCCCTTCCACCGCTTCTCCCTCGATTCCCACGGAATTCGTGAAAGATCGGGCCACCCCAAGGGGTCACCCCTAACAACTGCTGAACCCTGCAAAGAACTTCACAAAACCAAAGAAGAACAACAAATATTTTTGGTGTTTTCGATTTTTTAAAGCAAGCACACAAAGCAAAACCAAACAAAGTAAAATCTTTTTGGAATTTCTTTAAGGCAAAACAAAGCTAAAAATCAAAGAAACAAACCAAGAGAAACAACGAAAATATTTTTAGTCTTTTTGTGTTTTGAGAAAGCAGAAACAAAAACCAAAAAGAAACCGAAACAATGGATATACAAAGAATCGACGAAACATGATATATAGATGAGTGTGATGTCGGTATACCTCCCCCCAAGCTTAGGCTTTTGTCCTAAGTGGGGCTCAATAGCGCGGGTAGTAACCCCAAGCTGGTGGGTCATCATACGAATGATCATAATCAGGCCCTCGCGACAAAGAAGAAGACGCGCCCCAATCATAGGAAGGTTGCTGGTATGAAGACTCCCCATGTTGGAGGGCTGAACCGAATCATCTTCGGCATCCTCTCCAACATTCTCCTCTTGCTGGGAGAGCTCCGCCACGTGAGTGTCAAACTCCTCCTCCGTGAGCGACCATCCTTTCCTGTTATCAAAATTAAACAAAGCAGGTGTAGGCAAATAGACTACTTTCTCAGTCCTACCCCCTCTCCAACCACGCTTGACAAAGGATAATTCATACGGTAGACTTCTAATAGTAGCCCAAGAAGAAACAAAATTATGTTGAACCATGGAATCAAGATCAAGCCTCTCTATGGGGAACCGATAATCTGAATGGTGAGGCTCTAAACCATGGAAAGCTAGCAACCTAGAGGCAATGAGACCTCCACAAATTCCACCCTTCTCGTGGTTAGTGGTAAGACGGTAAGCTATCAAAGCACCCAAGTTATAAGATCTATATCTATTCAAAGCAGCTAAGATAAAAGCTAGATCAAATGAAGATAACTTTCTAGCAATCTTTCTAGCAAGAACACACTTGGTAATAAACTAGGCAAAATATCTAATGGATGGGAACTGAATGTTCCGAATTTTACCACTTTCTTTTGAGAAGTCGAAACCTTGGAAAATTTCAGCATATAAGTCCATAAGTGACTTAGGCCTCTCCTTGATCTTCTCACAAGATCCCCAATGAGGCACTCTAATAGCTGCACAGAAATCAGCAAAAGGCAGGTCGACAGCTAGATTGTAGATTTTATAATGGACCATGGGATTAGACGAGGACCAAGTAAACCGGAATTCCTGCACCATAGCCATGGTTAGCTTAACATACTGATATGGTTCTTCTTCAGCAAAGTGTTTCAACCCTGCATTAGTAATCATAGTCTGGAAATCCTGGAAGATTCTCGCGGCTCTCATAAATTTAGGGCATGGATAAATGGAAGGGAAGAATCCTTCCTCACGATGGACTTTCATTGGCTCAGGTACCATCAAATCATATTGATTCAGTGGGTATGCACTCATCTTCCTTTCTGAAATTTTTAGACAAAAATCAAACCAAGTGATTTCCAAGTTGATAAATGATGAGAAACTACTATAGGAACTTGCTATAGGGCTAAACATGCATCAAAATGAAATCTCTAAGCATAGAACAAGCATGCAAGCTCACACAACCTATCACCTACTGATGTGGACATCCCTTCTATTGATACAACTGTTGTACCTACAACAACACACATACAAGGACCCATCACAAGATCTCGTGCCAAACAACTTAACTATCAGGTACTTTCGTTTCTTGGAACTATTCCTCACATACATGAGAATATGATGCTGCCTAAATCAGATGTATTTCTTACTCTTAGGAATGATGGACCAAGCATGGATGAGAGGGACAAGCATTGGAGCATGGCCATGCATGGAGATGGCAGCGAGCATGTGATGATCCAAGAGAAGGCCACGGATGAAGATTTCAGAACTTTGAGGCCACCATAATGAAGAAAGAAGGCTTGGACGAAATATTCAAGATCAATACTTCACGAATTCGTCCATATCTTAATATGGTGCTGCGACACCATTATTTTGGGCCAGGCCCATGTAATTTTCCCAGGATTTTAATTAGCCACTTTTTAGAGTCCGTATTTGAGGGGAAAAGGACTTCTAGGGTTGGATTCGGGCACCACTTCCATGGCTGGCCGAAATCCCACCTTTTCCTCCTTAAATACTCCCCATAGCCGTCACCCTAGACTCGGATTTTGTTTAGACATTAAGTTAGCCATCATAGCAACTTCGCCAAGGCTCGAGCGTCGCAGAGGCCTCTTGTACTTCACACCTATTCAGGATCCCACCTTTTCAATAAAGCTTTCCTCTTAATCCGCAATATCTTGATTGCAATATTGGTTCTTACTTGTTCTCGATTTTAGGTAGGAATTAAGACCCTCGCTGGTCAGGCTGATCGTGTTCCCGCAGGATCGGTAACCTCCAGGAGATTGGCCTAGCGATTGCATTGGCGCTCGTGCTCGCACGTGTAGTCGGATCGCCAATCCCGAACTCCACCAAATCGATTATCACCATCTCATCAAAAGATCGGACACCTTTGCCCTATCAAGTGGTATCAGATTTCAGGTTGCTCGGTGAGATTTTACTGTTTTCATAGATTAGATCTGTTTTACCTATAACCCACGAAAAAACCAAAAACACAGTTAGAGTTTAGATCCATCCCATAACCAATCTACGCCTTGCATTATCTTTTCAGTTTTTGCATTGTTGAATTTTTGTCTATATCGTCGCGTCGAGTTGCTGGTCTTAGTGTCTCGTCCCTTAGAGTTTCGAGTTCTGATCATAGTAGTCACCGCCACACTCGCCGATCACCGCCACCATATTTCGCCACCATATTCCGCCGCCATATACCCAGCCACCATAAACCCTAAACACTCCGCCACCGCCTTCCTACCGCGACACGGATCCGATCACCTATCCTGCCGCGGCACGAGTCCGAGTTGAGTTATTGTTTCCTAGTTATTTCTTTTTACTTTCCTTCTTTGTTGTTTCCGTGTTACGCTAAAGTATGAGTCGAGCTCCGAGTTCGGTCGTAAGTCCAGAAGGAGAGCAAAAAAACAAAACGAGTCTGGAACCGCCTCCAAAAAAAATCTGGCTATACTAGTTTTCGGCTCTGGGGATCATTTTTCTCCATCGGCCGTTATAGCGATATTTTTTTGGCGCCTGTGCGCTTTTCGGAGCAAAATAAAAAAATTTAAAAAAAATTTGGGGGCTAACTTATTTTTAGACCCCGTAGATCAGTTCTAGACACTCGCCATCATAGTGATTTCCCACCTCTCGGTTCGCTTTTCAGGGTGCCATATCATCATACATTGCTTGTTGTGTCGCGTCGTGACATCGTTGGTGATCTAGGCTCGTGTCTCTAGTACGGTCTAGCCTAGGACCAGCACAGTACCATCGTTGAGCATTCTTTCAACTTTTGCATTGCTGTTTTGATAATTGCTAACCCCTTTGCTAAGCCTTCCCAGAGCTCCACAGATATCCTCCATGTGCGGTGTCTCGACTCCCGGTAATCGCTCGGTTCAATCTCTGGACCCACTGATCCTCGCGGTTACACATCACCTTTTCCTGCTGTTTGGTAAGAACTTGTAAGAGCTTCGTATATTGCTTGACGGATTACGCGTGCCTTCCACCATATTTCCGTAGTATATACCTGTGCTTTTTAAGGACTAACCATGATAGATACTTCGCGGAACCCTGCCACAATGACAAACGAAGAACTACATGCCCACTTCTCTGAGCTCTTGGTCAGTCGCGCTAAAGACGTGGATACACGCCTAGGGGAGTTTGACACCAAGCTCACCAACGTCGTGGACAAGATTGATGGATTCGAGAAATCTTTTAACGCCAAGCTTGACGCTCGGTTCAAGGAGATTTTGAACAGATTGCCTGCACTTGCATCCGCACCCACACATGGCGCACGGCGCATCCCGATCACAGGTCGGACTGCTGGTTCGGCTGCCGCCGCACCCCAGGCGGCTACCGCTGCGGCTAACGCACCTTAGACTTCCGCCGCGGCTGCTGCTGCGACATTGGGGACAGACGACGGGTACTACTACGACCCCGACAACAACGATCTATTTGACGAGGAGGTTGAACAACCTCCACAGGTACCTGCTGGCCGTCCCCGACATTACTACCGCAACGCTCGACCACCGGTACGTGATGATGATCATGTTGCAAAGCTTAAATTAAATATTCCATCTTTTAAGGGTAAATATAATCCTGATGCATATCTTACATGGGAGATGGAAGTAGAACAATGTTTTGCATGTTTAAAATATCCTGAGAATATGCGTGTTAGTGCTGCTACATGTGAATTTACTAAATTTGCTTCTCTTTGGTGGTCTGAGTATTATCGTTTAAATCCTACTACTATTCCTAGTACTTGGACTGCTTTAAAAACTGCTATGCGTGTTCGTTTTGTACCTCCCACTTATCAACATGATTTACTAAAGAATCTGACACGTTTAGAGCAAGGGAAAAATTATGTAGAAGAGCATTATCAGGAATTGCAAACGGGGATGGTTCGGTGTGGTCTTGTTGAATCTAATGAACAAATGCTTGCACGTTTCTTTGGTGGATTAAACAAGGACATTCAACACATATTAGATTATAAGGAATATAATTCTATCACTCATTTGTTTCATCTTGCTTGCAAAGCTGAACGTGAAGTGCAGGATCGCCAACCACAATGGAGGAGGACTAATAATTCTGCAGGTCGCACATCCACTTGGACATCCCGACAATCAGCGCCTCCTTCTCGTGATTCGCCACCAGCTACTACCACATCCAAGGCCACCACAAGATTTCCAGCTGCTCCTCCACCATCATCCAATGCTCCTTCTCGTAGTGCATCTTCTATGGCTTCCACGGGTAAGACCAAGGATATACAATGCCGCAAGTGCTGGGGTTTTGGTCATATTGAGAGACAGTGCACAACACAACGTGTGATGATGGTGCGGGAGGATGGTCAATACGATTCAGCAAGTGATTTCGATGAAGATACATTAGCCCTTATTTCTGCTCGAGATGGGGACAATTCTGATGCTGATGAAGAGATAGAGGTAATGGGAGCTGAAGTTGCTGATCAATACAAGAGTTTAATTACACAACGTGTGTTGAGTGTGCAATTGAGCAAATCTGAACAAGATCAACGCCACAACCTATTCCAAACACGTGGTGTTATCAAGGAAAGAGCTATACGGATCATCATTGATGGAGGGAGTTGTAATAATCTGGCTAGTGTTGACATGGTAGAGAAGCTTGCGCTTCCAACAAGACAACGCTCACATTCATATTACATCCAATGGTTTGAGAGTTCTCGCAAGATCAAGGTAACAAGAACGGTACGTGTGCATTTTACTATTGGTACATATTCTGATTTTGTTGATTGTGATGTTGTACCTATGAAAGCTTGTTCTTTGTTACTTGGTAGACCATGGCAATTTGATAGAGAATCTGTTCATAATGGCAAAACTAATCACTATTCTCTTATGCATGATTGAAAGAAAATTGGTCTAAAACCTATGACTCGCGAACAGATTTTAAAAGATGATCTTGCTAGAGCTAGTAGAGCTAAAATTGAGGAGAAAAATAAAAGTGAGAATCAGATTGTTGCTGCAGATTTTGTACCACCAAAGAACACTAAATCTGATTCTGCACATGCTACTGAAATTTGTTTGAAGAGTCCATGTATGCTTGCAAATAAAATGTATATTGCTGAACTAGATGTAAACAATACTCAATGTTTTGCAATTGTCTACAAAGAGGTTTTATTTTCATTTGAGGATATGCCTCCTTCTTTGCCACCCGCTATTGCTATCCTTTTGCAGGAATATGAGGACGTCTTTCCCGCTGAGCTACCACCAGGACTACCTCCTATTAGAGGAATTGGGCACCAAATTGATCTAATTCCAGGTGCTACGTTGCCCAACCGCGCGCCATATAGAACCAATCCAGAGGAGACAAAGGAGATACAACGCCAAATTCAGGAACTACTCGACAGAGATCATATTCGTGAGTCCCTTAGCCCCTGTGTTGTTCCTATTATTTTGGTACCTAAGAAAGATGGTTCTTCGCGCATGTGTACTGATTGTAGAGCTATCAATAATATTACTATTCGATATCGTCATCATATTCGATGTTTAGATGACATGCTTGATGAATTGAGTGGCTCTACCATGTTTTCTAAAGTTGATTTGTGTAGTGGTTACCACCAGATTCGTATGAAATTAGGCGATGAATGGAAAACAACATTTAAAACTAAGTTCGGTTTATATGAGTGGTTAGTAATGCCGTTTGGTTTAACTAATGCACCTAGCACTTTCATGAGATTAATGAACGAAGTTTTACGTGCTTTCATTGGACGTTTTGTGGTAGTCTACTTTGATGATATTCTGATTTATAGCAAATCTTTAGAGGATCATTTGGACCATTTACGTGCTGTTTTCAATGCTTTACGTGATGCACGTTTGTTTGGTAACCTTGAGAAGTGCACCTTTTGCACCAATCGAGTTGCGTTTCTTGGCTATGTTGTTACATCACAGGGTATTGAAGTGGATCCAGCCAAGATTGAAGCTATTGAGAATTGGTCGCAGCCCAAGATGGTCACACAAGTGAGGAGTTTTCTTGGCCTCGCTGGTTTTTATAGGCGCTTTGTCAAAGACTTTGGATCAATTGCCGCGCTGATAAATGAGCTTACCAAGAAGGATGTGCCCTTTGTTTGGGGCGATGCACAACAACAGGCCTTCGTCATATTGAAAGATAAGCTAACACATGCTCCTTTACTCCAACTTCCTGATTTTACTAAGACTTTTGAGCTTGAATGTGATGCTAGTGGAATTGGTTTGGGAGGGGTGTTATTATAAGAGGGAAAACATGTTGCATATTTTAGTGAGAAATTGAGTGGGGCGAGTCTGAATTATTCTACTTATGATAAAGAATTATATGCGTTGGTTCAGACATTGGAAACTTGGCAACATTATCTATGGCCTAAAGAATTTGTTATTCATTCTGATCATGAATCTTTGAAGCATATTCGTATTCAAGCTAAATTGAATCGTCGTCATGCAAAGTGGGTTGAATTTATTGAGTCTTTACCTTATGTTATCAAACACAAAAAGGGTAAAGATAATATTATTGCTGATGCTTTGTCGCGCCGTTATACTTTGTTATCTCAACTTGACTTCAAAATATTTGGATTAGAAACTATTAAGGAACAATATGTGCATGATGCTGAATTTAAAGATGTGTTGCAGAATTGTAGAGATGGTAGAACATGGAACAAGTTCGTCTTCAATGATGGATTTGTGTTCCGTGCTAACAAACTATGCATTCCGGATAGTTCTGTTGTCTTTTTGTTATTCTGAGGCGCATGGAGGAGGATTGATGGGACACTTTGTTGTCAAGAAAACGGAGGATGTTCTTGCTGCACACTTCTTTTGGCCACGTATGCGTCGAGATGTTGAGAGATTTGTGGCACGCTGCACTACTTGTCAAAAAGCTAAGTCTCGCCTTAATCCACATGGTTCATATATGCCTCTTCCTGTTCCTAGTGTTCCTTGGGAGTATATTTCTATGCACTTTGTTTTGGGATTGCCACGAACACAGAAAGGGAGGGATAGTATTTTTGTTGTTTCGGATCGGTTTTCTAAGATGGCACACTTTATTCCTTGTCATAAAACGGATGATGCTGCACATATTGCTGATTTGTTCTTTCGTGAAATTGTTCGTTTGCATGGTGTGCCAAATACTATTGTCTCTGATCGTGATACTAAATTTCTTAGCCACTTTTGGAGATGTTTATGGGCTAAGTTGGGGACTAAATTGATGTTTAGTACTACATGTCATCCCCAAACTGATGGACAAACTAAAGTAGTAAATAGAACTTTGTCTACTATGTTACGGGCTGCTTTAAAGAAGAACTTAAAATTGTGGGAAGAGTGTTTACCTCATATAGAATTTTCTTATAATCGTTCGCTGCATTCTACCACAAAGATGTGCCCATTTGAGATTGTGTATGGTTTTGTTCCTCGTGCACCTATTGATTTATTGCCTTTACCTTCTTCGGTGCAACATAATTTAGATGCTACACAACGCGCTGAAATGATATTAAACTTGCATAAGACTACTAAAGATAACATTGAACACATGAATGCTAAGTATAAACTTGCTGGGGATAAAGGGAGAAAGCATGTTGTGTTTGATGTTGGAGATCTTGTTTGGTTACATTTGCGTAAATATCGTTTTCCTGATTTACGCAAGTTTAAGTTAATTCCGCATGCTGCTGGTCCCTTTAAGGTGTTAGAGAAAATAAATGATAATGCATATAAACTTGAGTTGCCTGCAGACTTTGGTACGGTTAGTCCTACATTTAACATTGCAGATTTGAAGCCTTACTTTGGTGAGGAAGATGAGATTGCGTCGAGGACGACTTCAATTCAAGAAGGGGAGCATGATGTGGACATCCCTTCTATTGATACAACCGTTGTACCTACAGCTACACACATACAAGGACCCATCACAAAATCTCGTGCCAAACAACTTAACTATCAGGTACTTTTGTTTCTTGGAACTATTCCTCACATACATGAGAATATGATGCTGCCTAAATCAGATGTATTTCTTACTCTTAGGAATGATGGACCAAGAATGGATGAGAGGGACAAGCATTGGAGCATGGCCATGCATGGAGATGGCAACGAGCATGTGATGATCCAAGAGAAGGCCACGGATGAAGATTTCAGTATTGTCCATCATCACTGCTGAATCGTATTGTCCATCATCACGCACCATCATAACACGTTGTGTTGTGCACTGTCTCTCAATATGACCAAAACCCCAGCACTTGTGGCATTGTATATCCTTTGTTTTACCCGTGGAAGCCATAGAAGATGCACTACGAGCAGGAGCATTGGATGACGGTGGAGGAGCAACTGATGGAAATCTTGTGGTGGCCTTGGATGTGGTAGTAGCTGGTGGAGAATCACGAAAAGTAGGCACTGATTGTCGGGATGTCCAAGTGGATGTGCGACCTGCAGAATTATTAGTTCTCCTCCATGGTGTTTGGCGATCCTGCACTTCACGTTCAGCTTTGCAAGCAAGATGAAACAAACGAGTGATGGAATTATATTCCTTATAGTCTAATATGTGTTGAATGTCCTTGTTTAATCCACCAAAGAAAAGTGCAAGCATTTGTTCAGTAGATTCAACAAGACCACACCGAACCATCCCTGTTTGCAATTCCTGATAATACTCTTCTACATAATTTTTCCCTTGCTCTAAACGTGTCAGATTCTTTAGTAAATCACGTTGATAAGTGGGAGGCACAAAACGAATACGCATAGCAGTTTTTAAAGCAGTCCAAGTACGAGGAATAGTAGTAGGATTTAAACGACAATACTCAGACCACCAAAGGGAAGCAAATTTAGTAAATTCACATGTAGCAGCACTAACACGCATATTCTCAGGATATTTTAAGCATGCAAAACGTTTTTCTACTTCCATCTCCCATGTAAGATATGCATCAGGATTATATTTACCCTCAAAAGATGGAATATTTAATTTAAGCTTTGCAACATGATCATCATCACATACCGGTGGTCGAGCGTTGCGGTGATAATGTCGGGGACGGCCAGCAGGTACCTGGGGAGGTTGTTCAACCTCCTCGTCAAACAGATCGTCGTCGTCGGGGTCATAGTAGTACCCGTCATCTGTCCCCAATGTCGCAGCAGCAGCCGCGGTGGAAGTCTGAGGTGCCTCACCAAGAATGCTGATACCGATCGAATGCGGCGTCAAGCTTATCGTTGAAGGATTTCTCGAGTCCATCGATCTTGTCCATGGAGTTGGTAGCTTGGTGTCAAACTCCCCTAGTCGTGCATCCACATCTTCAGCGTGACCGACCAAGAGCTCGGAGAAGTGGGCATGTAGTTCTTGGTTCGTCATTATGGCAGGGTTCCGTGAAGTATCTGTCATGGTTAGTCCTTTAAAAAGCATAGGTATATATGCCTATAACTACGGAAATATGGTGGAAGGCACGCGTAATCCGTCAAACAATATACAAAGCTCTTACAAGTTCTTACCAAACAGCAGGAAAAGGCGATATGCAACCGCGAGGAGCAATGGGTCCAGAGATTGAACCGAGCGATTACCAGGAGTCGAGACACCACACGTGGATAAATCTGTGGAGCTTTGGGAAGGCTTGGCAAAGGGGTTAGCAATTATCAAAACAGCAATGCAAATGTTGAAAGAATGCTCAACGACGGTACTGTGCTGGTCCTAGGCTAGACCGTACTAGAGATGCGAGCCTAGATCACCAACGATGTCACGACGCGACACAACAAGCAATGCATGATGATATGGCACCCTGAAAAGCGAACCGAGATGTCGAAAATCACTATGATGGCAAGTGTCTAGAACTTATCGACGGGGTCTAGAAACAGGTTAGCCCCAAAAAAATCAAAAATTTTGTATTATGCTCCGGAAAGCGCGCAGGCGCCAAAAAAATATCGCTATAACGGCCGATGGAAAAAACTGATCCCCGGAGCCAAAAATCAGTATAGCCAGAAAAAAATTCGGAGGCGGTTCCAGACTTTTTTTTCTCTCCTTCTGGACTTACGACTGAACTCTTAGCTCGACACGGACTTTAGCTCAACACGGAAAAAACAAGGAAGGAAAGTAAAAAAGAAAAAAAACCTAGGAAACAATAACTCAACTCGGACTCGTGCCGCGGCAGGAAAAGTGAGCGGATCCGTGTCGCGGTAGGAAGGCGATGGCGGAGTTTTAGGGTTTATGGTGGCTGGGTGTATTGCGGTGGAATTTGGTGGCGGAATATGGTGGCGGAATATGGTGGCGGTGACTACTGTGATCATAACTCGAAACTCTAAGGGACGAGACACTAAGACCAGCAACTCGACGCGACGATGCAGACACAAATTCAACAATGCAAAACTAAAAAGATAATGCAAGGCGTAGATTGGTGATGGGATGGATCTAAACTCTAACTGTGTTTTTGGCTTTTTCATGGGTTATAGGTAAAACAAATCTAATCTACGAAAACAGTAAAATCTCACCGAGCAACCTAAAATCTGATACCACTTGATAGGGCAAAGGTGTCCGATCTTTCGATGAGATGGTGATAGTCGATTTGGTGGAGTTTGGGCTTGACGATCCGACTACACGTGCGAGCACGAGCGCCAATGCAATCGTTAGGCTAATCTCCTAGAGGTTACCGATCCTGCGGGAACACGATCAGCCTGACCAGCGAGGGTCTTAATTCCTACCTAAAATCGAGAACAAGTAAGAACTAATATTCCAATCAAGATATTGCGGATTAAGATGAAAGCTTTATTGAAAAGGTGGGATCCTGTATAGGTGCAAAGTATAAGAGGCCTCTGCGACGCTCGAGCCTTGGCGAAGTTGCTATGATGGCTAACTTAATGTCTAAACAAAATCCGAGTCTATGGTGACGGCTAAGGCGAGTATTTAAGGAGGAAAAGGTAGGGTTTTGGCCAGCCATAGAAGTGGTGGCCGGATCCAACCCTAGAAGTCTTTTTCTCCTCAAATACAGACTCTAAAAAGTGGCTATTTAAAATCCTGCGAAAATTACATGGGCCTGGCCCAAAATAAAAGTGTCCCAGCACCATATTAAGCTATGGACGAATTTGTGAAGTATTAATCTTGAATATTTTGTCCAAGCCTTCTTTCTTCATTATGGTAGCCTCAAAGTTCTGAAATCTTCATCCGTGGCCTTCTCTTGGATCATCACATGCTTGCTGCCATCTCCATGCATGACCATGCTCCAATGCTTGTCCCTCTCATCCATGCTTGGTCCATCATTCCTAAGAGTAAGAAATACATCTAATTTAGGCAGCATCATATTCTCATGTATGTGAGGAATAGTTCCAAGAAATGAAAGTACCTGATAGTTAAGTTGTTTAGCACGAGATCGAGTGATAGGTCCTTGTATGTGTGTAGCTGTAGGTACAACGGTTGTATCAATAGATGGGATGTCCACATCAATTTGCAAAAATAAAGGTTTCATGCACTCACAAAACTTGTTGTAGTGTTCTTCATCCATTGACTTATGTTTCTTATTTGGAAAAGGCATAGGTTTCTGCATCCAAGGTTCTCTCTCACTACCATATTTTTTAGCAATAAAATCTTCCTTAGCAATATCAGGAGCATCATTTTTATCATTACCACTCTCAGTTTTAGCATCAGAGACAGATATACTATTAGGATCTACAACAGGTTCAGAGGGTTCCTCAACTATTTTGTGTTTCTTTTTCTTTCTCTTACGAGGACTACCACTACTTTCACCTTGTTGAGAATCCTACTCAATTCTTTTAGGGTGTCCTTTAGGATATAAAGGATCTTGAGTAGCTATACCACTCCTAGTTCTAATTCCATAAGCATGTTTATCTCCTGAGGCATTAACTAGCATATCCTTTTGCACCTTAGCAAGTTGATTAATTTGAGTTTGAACCATTTGAAAGTGTTTACAAAGAATTTTAATATCATTAGAAGTTCTTTCCACAATATCTTTCAACTCATTAATAGCTCTAGAGTTTCCCTATAAATGATTCTAAACTTGTTAATTAAAATTACCTTGTTTAACTATAAATGTGTCAAGTTCATCTAAGCATTGATCAGGAGGCTTACCATAGGGAATATCACCTTCATCAAAGTGGAGAGAGTGTACCTCAATAGTAGATGAGTGGGGAATTGGCTTGCATAATTCTTCTATAGGAGGTAGATTCTTCACATCTTCAGCTCTAATACCTTTCTCCTTTAGACATTTCTTAGCTTCCTTCATCACTTCATCATTTAATGCAATTACTCCCCTCTTCTTTGGTGTTGGTGTTGGTGTTAGAACTGGTTCAGGAGTAATAGGCTTAGGTGTATTTAGCTCAGTTGAAGTCCAATCATCATAATTCTTGCTTATTTTATCCATTAATTCTTTAGCATCTGCAGGAGTTGTTTTCCTAAAACCACAATCAGCAAAACTATCTAGGTATGTCCTAGAATCATCAGTTAGTCCATTATAATAAATATCAAGAAGCTCATTTTTAGGCAATGGACATCCAGGATGTGCATGAATCAAGGCATAGAACCTTGTCCATGACTCGGGCAATTTCTCTTCTTCTCCCTGTTTAAAAATCAATAAGTTTCTGCAAAGCAGCATGTCTTGCACTAGGAGGAAAATATTTCTAGAAGAAAGAAGAAATCAAACAATCAGGGCTATCAATGGATCCAGGAGGTAATCTATTAAACCAAGCTTTAGCTTCTCCTTTTAGTGAAAAGGGGAAGATCTTTGTAAAAAAGTACTTGCGCATCTTAAAATCATCAGAGACTAAAGAACTCATAGTAGAAAGCTCATTCATATGGGCTACAACACTTTCATTTTCAGTCCCACAAAAAGGTTCTTTCTCAACAATGTCTAAATAGGATAAATCAAGAGAAAAATCATAATCTTCATCTTTAATATCTATGGGAGAGGTGGCAAACTTAGGATCAGAGGAAAGTTTAGGAATAATGGTACGTCTCTCAAGGAGACTCCTAATAGCACTAGCACCATGTGTGTTTCGGCACTCTTCAATAAATTCATCGGTCAACTCAATGTAACCATCATTAATATCATATCTCTTTCTAGACTCAGGAGAGCTAACATGTGTAATAGTGTCTTCACTAGGAGTTTCAGTACTTCCTAGACTAGCCATAGTAGCATCTAGGAAAGTACCTAATGAACCACTCGCATCAAGCACAGTAGAAGTAACATCATGAGTATCAGAATCAGTTTCAGATTCAGCAGTAGTAGCAGTGTGTGCAGCATGTGTATGTGGTGATGGTGTAACAAGCTTACTTATAACAGACGGTGAATCAAGAGCAGCAGAGGTGTTTAGGATAGTACCTCTTCTTGTAGTGGATGGTAAAATAGGAAAATTTCCATCACAAGACTTCCCCATGATGAAAGGAGTAGCATTGAACAATAATAGATCCAAGTGAACTTACAAATAAATCTATGCTCCCCGGCAACGGCGTCAAAAAATAGTCTTGATGACCCACAAGTATAGGGGATAGCAACAGTCTTCGAGTGTACTATTACACAATTTATTGATTCGACACAAGGGGAGCTAAAGAATACTTCCAAGCCTTAACAACTGAGTTGTCAATTCAGCTGCACCTGGAAATAGTTCTTGCTCACAGAAGTTTATCAGTAGCAACAGTTTTGTAGTAGCAATAGCAAAGTAACAGCAGCAGTAAAATAAGAGCAATAGTAACAGTAGTATCAAACAGTATGGTATGAATGCGGTAGGCATATGGATGGATGGACGGGCATTGCATTGACGAGTCTAAACATGTAACTTCAAGATCTAGGGAAATTACAGATAAATAAGATAAAGCATCCAAGTACTAAACAATCATAGGCATGTGCTCCATATATAGTCATGCGTGCTCGCAATGAGAACTTGCACAACATCTTTTGTCATGCTAGCCCGTTGCAGCGGGGCCTCAAGGGAACTACCGGCAATTAAGGCACTCCTTTTAGTAGAGGACCGGAGCAAAGCATTAACACTCCGTGAACACATGTGATCCTCACATCACATCCATCCCCTCCGGCTGTCCCAATTTCTGTCACTTCAAGGCCTTTGGATCCGGACAATGATATGTGTACACAACTTGCAAATTAGATCACAAATAATACTATCATAATGATTCAATAGTAAGTTCAGATCTGAGATCATGGCACTCGGGTCCTAGTGACAAGCATTAAGCACAACAAGTTGCAACAAAGTCAAATAGCACTAATAGAGATACTAGGCACCATGCCCTAACAATCTTATTCGATTACATGATAGAACTCATCCAATCCCTACCATCCCCATAGCCTACAGCGAGGGATTACTCACTCATGGATGAGGGAAACATGGATGGTTGATGGAGAGGCGTTGTTGATGACGATGGCGACGATCCTCTCCAAGTTCCCCATCTCGGCATGGTGCCGGAACGGAGTTTCTGGTTCCGAATCGTGGTTTCTGGTGGTGGTGGCGCAGCGGAACTCCTTCTGGAAAAACATCGAACCCCCCTGGTTTTTAGGTCAAGAGGCAACTTATAGGCGAAGAGGGAGGCCGAGGGGTGCTGGGCAGCCACACCCCGGTAGCGGAAGGGGTGTGGGCCCTCGTGCCTCCACTCCTCGTGTCGCTCCGTGAGTCTTCTGGTGAAATAGGATTTTTGGCATATTTTTCGGGATTTTTCCTGATAGTTGATTTTCTGCAAAAAAAACTACACCAAGGTAATTCTACTAGAAACAGCGTCAGTCCGTGTTAGTTGTATCCAAATCACACAAGTTTAGAGGAGAAATAATAGCAAAAGTGTTCAGAAAAGTAGATACGTTTTAGACGTATCAACTCCTCAACCCATTTCTTTAGGAAACCCAACAATACCTTTATGATCACCCTTTAACGGCTTGATACTTGATATTATCAAAGTCTTCCTCAAAAACAGTGATTATGCATTATCTCACAGTCGAAGGACATAAGCCACAATGTCTCTATGTTATCATCAATGACGAACGTTTAAGTATATAGATATCATTGTGATTATCTTTAGGGTGAATGTCTATCACATCATTCTCCAATAATATGATCTTATTATTTACCTCTAGGGCATATCTCTTTCACATTATATTTTTCTTCCAACTTCCAAAAGGAGTCTTAAAAAGATTGGATTGTTTTCAATCAAGATTTTTGGCATGGTGATAGTGAAAAAAGAAATATTGACTCGCTAAGTGGAATGTGGTTTACCGCCCCACGGACCAGGGTGGACATGGTATTCATGATCTCCAAATCAAGAATACGACCCTCCTTGATAAATGGCTCTTCAAGTTACTTACTGAAGATGGGGTATGACAAACTTTACTTAAATAAAAATACGTTGGCTCAAAATCCTTGTCCCAGGTAATTCGAAAACCTGGTGACTCGCATTTCTAGGATGGTCTAATGGCGACGAAGAAACATTTTTTATGCTTTTCGATTATGAATGGATCTGAGATATGGTTCTGGGAGGATAAGTGGTTAGTAATGCTACACTCCATAAATAGTATCCGGTGTTATATAATGTTGTTCATCACAAGGGTGATACAGTTGCCACGGTGATGGAATTTTCTCCTCAGAATGTGACCTTCAGAAGAGATTTAATTTGTCATAGACTTGCCTCTTGGAATACCTTGCTTCAATGCTTGGCATTAATACAATTAGCACCTATATTGGATGAACTTCTTGAACTTAAATGAGAACAATAGTTCTATATTAGTTCTTTTTACAATGCAAGGGTCCAGCTAGAGTTACCAGTTGATAATAATAGGAAAATCTAAACGATGAAAATACTTTTAGAAAATAAAAATTTGCTTGGCATGTTTGTCGAGGAGTTATCCTTACTAAAGACAATATAGTTAAACGTAATCGGTATGGAAGTATAACATGTGTCTTCTGTCATCACGATGACACAGTTAAACATTTGTTGTTTCAATACAATTTTGCTCGTTCTATACGATCGGTCATCCAAGCAGCATCAATCTTATACTCTCACCGCGTAGGGTTGCCAATGTATTTGGATACTGGTTACATTGTATAGATTACAAGTACAGAACTCTTTTTAGGGTGAGGGTGATTGCCATTATTTGATTGCTCTGGCTATATAGAAATGATTAAAAAATAGTGATAAAATTTCTTTCCAGATATCCTATGATTATGGTCGGCTCTACAACGTTTAGAGTTTCGTGACCTTTTTATAAAGGTGTGTACATGCGTGGAGGATATGGCGCGAGACTTATTTACCCAGCATGGATGGTAGCATAATCTACGAATCGACCCTCCACCACCTTAGACATTTTGCAACTTCTCATTTTGATGTGTAATCCTAATTTTTTGCAAAGGCAGGTGTAATACTTAAATTTTTAAGTACTAAAAGCGTCTTCTATAAAAAAATGTTATTGACGGTTCTTAAAGTCTATGCTGAGGTTTGTCAATTGAATTATGCCAGACCATAATTACTATTCCCTCCGGTCCACTTTATTAGGCGCGCACATAGCTTGAGAATAACTTTGACCAATAATTTTGGTCAATAGATTTTACATAATATGTCACAAAAATAATATCATTGGATTCATCTTTAAAAGTAGTTTTTAATGATATATTTTCTAGGACATATATTGCATATTTTATTGATCAAAATTGATTATCAATTTTTTTCTTAAACTACGTGCGTAGTACCAAGAAGAGTTCTTAAAAGACAGCATGGGATCAGATACATGAGCTAAATTAATGGTGACAGCGTTTGCCCAGTAGGCGCTTTGTCTACACTTGACCGCCTTCTGTATGGACAATGTTATGTAATATCCACATATAGTTGATACCATGGTCCCAGGAGAGGATGAGCCATTTCACCCCGTGTAAACTCATCAAGTTTTATTCTCTCGCAAAAAGTATACTGGATCACCGACAATGATACCGGAGGCAAAACTGCTCAAGAACAAATCTATGTTGTTTTTGGAAACCAATGCCTGTATGTGATGTTACATAAACTGGCTACCTGTCAATATTTACAGGATGTTCTACTACATCACTCACCAAATTAATTTGCACACTACACCTAAAATGAAACAAACAAAACTTTTAACCATTCTACCTGTCAATATTTACAGGGTGTTTTACATCACTCACCAAATTAATTTACACACTACACCTCAAATGAAACAAACAAAACTCTTGACAGTTCTCTCCATCATTCTTGAATGCATCCGCCCTCCAAATTACAGCAAAGAATCAAGTATATAGCCAATGCTTTGTGGGATCACAATAGCCTGAGTAATGAAAAGTCCATGCACTTCAATCTATCGAGTTCCGCTATCATCGATCGATGATTCAGACGCTGAATCATCTGAAGTTAAGATGGAGCTTGTCTCGGACGAATTACTGTTTTGAGGATCCAATGAATATGATTTTGGCCTTTTCAAATGCCAATACATGATGCTTGCTGTCAGGGTCAGCATCATCTTCTGGTTCACCTAAGAGAAATAACCGTAATCATATTGCAAATGTTAAATTGGTTGATGTCACGAGAGATATAGTGTTCCACATTGTGCACTACTTGAGATTGATTGGATAGACTACAATGGGACATTAAAACAACAAAATGGTCTAAGTTCGCTTTTCTTGAAGAAAATGAAAATTCGGCTGAAATCCCAGCATGCGTGTAGTATTCAGTTTACTTACTAATCTAGCTGCTTGTAAAAACTAAAAGTTCGGATAAAAAATCACAAATTTAATTTGTAAGGAATACCGTATGAAGCAAGTGTTGGCTTCCAGCCTTCAGTGAAATTATCTTACCTCCAGTATATCTTCTGGCAGCAAGAAGATGGAGCAACCAAGCTTTCTAGCCACAGAGATGATGTATGAAGCATTCATTTGTTTTTCTTCATCTGTGCCGAAACCATTAAAAATCCTTTTAGTTATCTTCAATGTAATCCCTCCGTCCCAAAATATAAGGCGCCCTTAAATTTCGCTGGTCAACGGGATACAAGTTTGACTATGAATTATACTTGTAATACGTCCTCAAAAATTGTATACGTATATATGAAATGAAAGAGATTTGCGAGAGAAATGCATCGATGCCATTTATACACTATAAACACATGTTCAAAGTTGTACATCAAAGACCGTGCAGAAAAAAGAGCGCCTTATATTTTGGGACGAAGGGAGTATCTATCATGCACAGTACTAGTCAATGTAGTGCTTTGCAAGCTGATTACTAATATAAAGAAGCATGACTCCAAAATATTGCCTATGATAAAGGAGTGCGAGTGAATATTGGGATATACTCTCATATCAAGAATAATACCTACTGAATCTCTGTGCGCTAGCATTTCTTAGTTCAAAAATTAATGAGATTCCTAATACCATCTTATAAGAAATGAGATAAATTATGAATCATGGTGAATTAGGGAAATTTTGCAGAACCATCAGAGACATAAGACATCCAACCTTTTTCTCCTTTGGTTACAAGGCTCCAATTCACTACTCGAGGCTCCACAGCACCGAGCAAGTTGACAAAAAAAATGCCACTCGAAAGGCTTCTATCCTGTACATAATATGTGTGGTTTACCATATAAACTCTGAGCACAAATTTGAGGTGGAGAAACAGAGGTATGCAGAATATTATATTAGACATATTCACGTCTTCATTGCAAAAATAGTGGCCCTTCACACTAACTTTGCAAAAAATACATTATTATTTAAATATAGCTTCAAATAGAATATTACGAGATGATCATGACCTATTGATTTAATCTATACTCCCTCCCTTAGCGCTTCAAAAATGATCTACTCCCTCCCTTCCTAAATATACTTTATACTAAATCAGCAATGTTTATTATGGATCGGAGGAAATACTATTTTTGAAATGAATCATATTTTTATTAAATATAAGGGCAAGGCAATTAGGCCAAAACACTTTCTAAACAGAGAGTACTTCCCCCGTCCGGAAAAATATGTTGTAAATTTATCTAGATTCGCATGTATCAAGAAGGATAATCAATGGAGCATGATCATGCATGTAGACGGCCACAAGCTTGAGAGGATGGAAGATGACGCTACAAGTGAAGATTTCAGAATTTAAAGCCACCGTAATGAGAGATTAAGAGATGGACGAAACCAAGATATTACCACTTCATAATTTCGTCCATATAGTCATATGGTGCTACGTCACCTTTTATTAATGGGCCAAGTCCGTGTAATTTTCGTCCAACTTTTTAGGCTGAATTTGTAGAGTCCGTATATGTGGGGGAAACCGACTTAGGAAGGATTTTCTGGCCGCCTCTTCCAAGGCTAGCCGCGTCCCCCTCCGTCCCTCCATATAGACGTCCTTTAGGTCATCGTTTAAACTCGGATTTTGTTTAGACTAAAAGTTAGCCATCGTTGCAACTACGCCAAGGCTCGAGTGTCGCAGAGGCCTCTTGTACTTCGCACCTATACAGGATCCCACCTTTTCAATAAAGCTTTCATCTTCAATAAAGTTCTTGTTCTTGATTTTAGGTAGGAATTAAGACCCTCGTTGGTCAGGCTGATCGTGCTTCTGCAAGATCAGTAACCCCTAGGAGATTGGCCTAGCGATTGCATTGGCGCTCGTGCTCACACGTGTAGGCGGATCGTCAAGCCCGAACTCCACCAAAATCGACTATCATCATCTCATCGAAAAATCAGACACCTTTGCCCTATCAACAACACAATGATAATCGCGAGAACATTCATTTTTCATCCACCTCCAAGATAGGCCCTTGCTAATGAAGGGAAGAGGGAGAAGAAATGACCACCGTTATGGGCTTTCTCATTGAGATCGTACGGAAGATGGGGTTTGGACACTATGGATTGGTCCTTTCTCATTGAGGTCCTACGATGGGGTTTAGAGATCGTCTGTTTGACTATATTTGCGCACTGCTCTCTCGACAGCTTCTACCAAAATTCTCATGAACAGATCCCCAAGGATGCGAATGGCCAATAGGCGTGGACTTTGGCAAGAGGAACCTCTTTCCCCACAGTTGTTCATCTTAAAGTTGGAGGTGTTACACGTGATGATTGAGAAGGCTACAGATAAAGGGCTCCTGACCCGACTTGCTTCTTCGAGTACCGCACTTGATCTATGCGGATGATGTGGTCACCTTCCTGAGGCCTTCCTGTGATGGACCTTCGGGTAATCTCCACGATCATTGAAGACTTTGGGGAAGCTTCTGGCATTCAAACAAACCTCGAGAAATGCTTCGACAACCTAATTCGATGCTTAGAGGAGGGAGCCCTAGTGACTCAGGAGTTGGGATGCCCCATAATCACCTTCCCGCTCAGATATCTCGGGTTGCCCCTTGCCTTGAGGAAGACGACGAACACATAGCTCCAATACCTGGTGGATAGCTTGGCAAATTAGTTGCTGGGGTGGGGTGGAGAGCACCGATGCTCAACCAAGGTGGGCATTTAGACCTTGATCGCGATTGAGAAGATCATTCGAGGGTTCTGTGCAAGGGGAGAAAAGATGTGCACGACAGCCACTGTCTGGTGGCAGGGACAAAGTCTACATGTTCAAAGAGTGGAGCGGCCTTGGCATCCACAATCAATGTCTCATAAACCTAGCATCGAGGGCCAGATGGTTATGGCTTAAACAAGTTGATGACTCCCAAGCCGTGGAAAGAGCTTAAGATCCAAGTTCCTGCAATAGAAAAACAACCCGTCGATGCCGCGATTTCATCAGTCCTTAGTGACAGGGCCACCACCTTCTTCTAGACAGGTAGCTAGCTTCCTTGTGGCTGAATTAGCGACTTCACGCCAAACCTCTTCGTTGTGGTCCCAAACCAAGTGAAACTGAGACACCTGGTACTGGAAGAATTTGCATGTGGATGGTGTAAGATAGGGGAAACCACACGTTGTGGTGCCTTGTATTGATCTATATAAGAGATTACAAGGCTAGAGTTTGCGTCTTACAATAACACAGACATACACATGACTACACATATACAACCGTGTATCTATACAAATACAATATGGTTATATATTCTAACACCCTCTTTCAGTCGCAAATGGGCGTCCGGCGAATGTCAAGACTGTCTCAAAAATCCAAGAAGAGAGGAGATGGCAATCCTTTTGTGAAGATGTCCGCGAATTGAGAAGAACTTGAAACGTGAAGAACCCGGACCTCACCAGTGGTGACACGATCTCGCACAAAGTGTAGATCAATCTCCACATGCTTAGTGTGCTGGTGATGAACAGAATTCTGAGTTCTATAGACAGAGCTCACATTGTCACAGAAAACCATAGTAGCGCCAACCACTGGTCGATGAAGCTCCTGAAGAAGCTGTCGAAGCCAACATCTCAGCCACCACATTTGCAACCACCCTATATTCAACCTTAGCACTGGAGCGAGAGACTGTGTTGCCGCTTAGCAGACCATGACACCAGGGTAACACTATGTGAATAGTAGCTGGCTTGACGACAGGGCTAAAGGTTTCATCAAAATCAATACCTTCACGCTGAGTAAATCCACGCAGGACCCAACGAGCTTTGTATCGTTCTAGAGAACCATCAGACTTCATCTTGTGACGATAGATCCACTTGCATATAACAATGTTAGCGTTGCGAGCTGGATCAACGAGGTCCCAAGTATTGTTGAAGAGGAGAGCACCGTATTCCTCGACCATAGCCAAGTGCCAGTTTGGTCCTTGAGTGCACCACGATACGTCTTCAGAATCGGAGATAAACCCTCTACATGAAGATCAAAAATCGTCTTTGCCTGCACTATACCGTCCTTGGCACAAGTGACCATGGTGTGCCCTGGCAGGAGAATCTCCTGTGGGAGGCTACCGCGCACCCACGGCAGAGCCCACGGCAGGAGAGGTGGCAGGCGGCGATGTAGCGACAGGAGAAGTGGCCACGGCAGGCTGCCGACACCCATGGCAAAGGACGCTGGTAGGCGTGATCCAGGCGACATGGTCGCAGCAGTGGTCACCGCAGCAGGTACGGTGAATGGCGTCGACTGTATCGGTTGCTTGATGGCTCCAAAAATCGTCATCTTTTTTCGCGTTTAAACATTGTTTTTCGTCAAGCAATCAAGAGGGGCTCTGAAGTGAGTAACTCGACCATATATTTCGAAGAGAGATCAAACCTTTGCATACTTAGCATCTGAAGGGAATATGCCCTGAGAGGCAATAATAAAGTGTTTATTATGTGTATTCCAAGTATATGATAGATGTTTATTTTGCATGCTATAATTGTATTAATACGGAAACGTTAATACATGTGTGTTTAATAAACAAACAGAAAGTTCCTAGTTATGCCTCTCTCATAAACTAGCTCGTTGATTAACAAGATGATCAAGGTTTCCTGATCATGGACATTGGATGTTGTTAATAACGGGATCACAACATTAGTGTAATGATGTGATGAACATTCATCCGAAGTATAGCATTACGATCAAAGTCATTGAGTTTATATTGCTATAACAACTTACGAAGTGATCCTAATCCTTAGACCATGAGATCATGTCAATCACTAACACCGAAAGAGTTTCTTGATAACATCAAACGTCACACCGTAACAGGGTGATTATAAAGATGGATTCAGAACTAATAAAGTGTTATGTTGAGGCTCATGGATCGAGAGTGGAATTTGTTCATCCCGATGACGGATAGATATACTCTGGGCCCTCTCGGTGATATCACATTGATTAGCTTGCAAGCAAGTGATTTGATCACTAGAATGTTATATCACGGGAACGAGAAAAGAGTGCATGTCGGTAACGAGATCAAACTAGGTATGGAGATACCGATGATCGAATCTCGGACATGTAATATATCGTGAAACAAAGGGATTAAGATACTAGCGTAAAAGGTTCCGACGATCACAAGAAATTCATCGTTGAATGTGGGAGTCAAGTATGGGTCTCAGATCCCGCTCGATTATTGATCCGAGAGGTCTCGATCATGTCCGCATTATTCACGAACCATAGGGTGACACACTTAAGAGACACCGACATCCAATTGGAGCAAATGTTTCATGCCAAAAAGAATAAACAAGCGAGGAATTTATTTCACTAGATCTTTGAAACAGTTTTGGGTGAAATTGCATAAAGTGGTTATGCATGTGAAATGGAATTCTAGGGGTTATTTGTGAATGTTTGTCATTAAAGTAATTGACAAAATTCTGAATAAAATAAAAGAGTTTTATTTAATGAGAGTTTGCATTAAATTTAATGGGAATTTGAGTGGACTTTTGAGTGGAGGGAATTTAAAGGAATTTTGTGAGTGGAGTGTCCACCCACATGAAGAGGGAGGCAGGGGGCGCCCAAGCACGGCCACCCCTTGGGGGTTCCACCTCCTCCTATAAAAGGAGCCCTCCTCACTTGTCTCTCACACCTCCTCGTGAAGGATCTCTCTCCCTCTAGAATTTATTCCCATGGTCTCGGACTAGCGAGATACATGTTCCGGTGGCTATTCTAAGAAGAAAGAGTTGTACTTTTGCATCATTTGAGCGAGGCGGAGGTTGCTCGGTGCCTCGAGCGTGTGTGCGAACGGATGCTTGCCGATTTGCGCTTAGGACTTCCTCTCGATCTTGAGATCGGCAAGAGATCGTCTACATCAACCACGAGTTGAACTCGTTAAGATTTGTCAGTCTTCAAGGGTATGTTCTCTACGGATATACATCCGCCCATTGTTTGTATCTAGTAGATAGATCTTGGTACATAGTTCCCATCGTAGGAAATTTTTTGTTTTCTATGCTGCGAACCCTACAGCATCATCCTTTCTTGGTTGTTATATGGATCTTATCCATGTAAGGTTCTAGAGCTTGTCGTAATATTCATAATAAGCTCTAGTTCATCGAAAACGGATTTCATATGCATTATCTACTTGCGTTTTAGATATTGGAGGTTTTATCGGTTTGTCTTTTAGAGATAGGTAAAACCTTTCATTATTTGGTTCTTACTCATGTGAGGACTTAGAGCTTAATCTCCATGACAAGCTCTAGTTCATCGAAAACGGATTTCATATGCATTTTCTATTACGTTTTCGATGTTGGAGGTTTTATCGGTTTGTCTTTTTGAGAGAGGTTAAACCTTTTGTCATTTGGATCTATCCTTCCTTGCTGGACTATGATGTTTCTTTGCATGATCTTGTAGATCTTGTTGTCCTCTTCGAAACGAGCCCAAGATCATCGGAATCGGAGTCCGGATGCAAAAGTTATGGCGGTTTTCGGTCTGTGATGACCAGTAGTACCGAACCAGGATCCGGTAGTACCGGATTTTGGTACCTGGGAGCAAAGAGAAAAATGCGTTTGGCGCCCCAGGAACCCCAGGGAATGTCCGGTAGTGCCGGGGTCCGGTAGCACCGCATTTTGGTACCAGGGAGCACATAGAAAAATGCGTTTGGCGCCCCAGGAACCCCAGGGAATGTCCGGTAGTGCCGGGAAAGTCCGGTAGTACCGGGAAAAAGACCGGTAGTACCGGGAATCGCGTTTTTGTGCTGCAACGGTTGGATTTTGCAGGGACCTATTTAAGGGGCCTTCTTCCCCAATGGTTCCTCAACTATTCTTGCAAGTTTTCACCTCCATTGTTGACCTTGAGCTTGCTTCCTCTCAATCCCTCCTATGGTTCTTGCATATCCTTGAGGGATTTGAAAGAGGAGATCCAGATCTACAATCCACCAATCAATCTCTCCTCTAAGTGAGGGGAACATATTGGGATCTAGATCTTGGAGTCTTTTGTGGATTTCCTCCATTGTTCTTCCTCTCTTATTCCCCCATAAGCTTTTGTAGCTTTGGTGGAATTTGGGAGGAAGGATTTGAGCACTTCTTGTGTCCTTGCCATTGCATTTGGTGCATCGGTTTGAGTTCTCGGTGAGGATTTGGTGAGTGAAAGTTGAGAAGCTTTTTACTCTTGAGTTCTTGGAACCCTGGACGGTTTGTTGGTGTTATAGGTTGTGGCCTTGGTGGCGTTTGTTGGGAGCCTCCAATTAAGTTATGGAGAAGTGCCCCAACCTTGTGAGAGGTTCCGGTTTGCCACCGACAAGTGCACTGATAGTGGAAGTGTGGATCGATCCCGTTGGGGTGAGATTCACCGGAGAATAAGGGAGGCCTTTTGTGGCGTTGGTGGTTTGATACCACCCCCTCTCCAAACGAGACGTACTCCATGTTGGGAGGAACTCGGTAAAATATCGTCGTCCCCGCGTGTCTCGGTTATCTCTTTACCCGAGCTCTTAACCAAAGAGCGAGCCAAGGAGTCCAAGACAGGCTGACCGGGATGACCATGTGGACGGTGCCATAGCGCTAGATCAACGGCGACGAATGCGTGGCTGGTGAAGGTGGTGCATGCAGGGTAGAGAGCTCTGAAGCTATTGCATCTAAGAACCTCGGTCTTGGTGAGAAGGTCCTTCATAGAAAACCAAGAGGATCAAATTCGACGGAAACACTATTATTGGTGGTGAACTGACGAACTGACAACAGATTTTTTACTATGTTAGGAGCTACCAAAACATTGCGAAGAGAAAGAGGTTGAGAGGAATTGGAAATAGGGAGGTGTGCATGACCGGTAGCGGTGATCGAAAGAGATGAACCGTTACCGACAATGACAGCTCAAGACGACGAGGAAGGAGGAGACACGAAGGTAAGCATATCGGGATCGGACGCGAAGTGGGGGAGGCGCCAGTGTCCATGACCCATTCTCTAGGAGGTGCTTGCAATCCCATTGTCTGGAACTAGTGCATCAGCACGGTTTGATCCCACGACGCCGTCGACGGAGCTAGTGATGATGGCGCAATGGTGCCAAGCCCGTATAGGGGAGTCAAAGGTGCGTAGCTGTAGCCGTACGATGGGGCACCACTCCGTAGGGCCCCTGCGCATAGAACACATGCAGAGAGGGCGTGTGACGCGGCGCATAGCTGGTTGGGCGGTGATTTTTGCGCTTCATGTCCTAAAGCTGCAGCAGTGAGCGGCACTGCGAGAAGGTGATCCCGAGCATGAGGGAGATCAGATCGGCGGCGGACTCGTACTGCTCAGAAAGTCCGTTGAGACAGTGGACCACCATCTCGGCATCCATAACAGGTGCACCAAGATCTACAAGCCCGTCAGAGAGAGATTTGACCTTATTGTGGTAGTCGGCCATGTTCATCTCGCCCATGCTGAGGTCGCCAAGTCGCCCATGAGGTGAAGTTGGCGATTGATCTTGTGATCGTTGAAGAGGCCGTTGATGCTCTTCCAGAGATCGACAACGAGGGGGTCATCGTCGAGCATCATGACAACGTCGAGGATGCTGAGGGAGACAGATCCATAGAGCCAAGAGACGACTATAGCGCCACAGAGTGACCACTCCGGTGTCGACGCGGCAGGAGAGTCGAGGTGATCAATGAGGGCGTACTTTTGCACGGCGACGCGGAAGAAGGTGCGCCACTGGCGATGCACGTCGGTCGGTGTCAAGCGCAAGCTCGACGGGGATGTGCCCCTTGATGGAGTGGAGGCTGGCGGCTTGGGCGTGTAGCAGGTTCAAGTAGAAAGACCCCGCGCTTGAGCCGCAAGTGGCGGCGAGGGCTAACTTGGCCTTGGTGGCCTCGGCGTCGTGCTCCTTGACCTCCTTGGCGGCAGCCTTGGAGGCGTCGTCGTCGGTTAGCGACATGGCGGCGGGGGCACTAGGGTTGGTGGTTTCAACGGCGGGGACGGAAGAGAGGGGGCGACGCAAGTTATGGCTTTGCATCTGACACCATGTAAGATAGGGGAACCACACGTTGTGGTGCCTTGTATTAATCAATATATAAGAGATTACAAGGCTAGAATTCATGTCCTACAATAACACGGACATATATAGGACTACGCATATACTACCTCGTATATCTATACATATATTCTAACAGATGGTTGCATGCCCTTTCCTAGAATTTAAGCGCGTTCGCGATCAGAGAGCTTCTTGAGGTGGTGGACCGGTTAGTTAAGGTCATGCTGATGTCCTCAGGTGGAACTAGGATCCGAGTACCTCCTACTCCACTCGATCCTGTTATAGAGCCATGCTTTGCTGGTAAAGTGGCCATGGATGGCACGGTATAGATTTGGCGCTCCCTGCAAAGTCTCAGTCGTCGTGGATTGCAGCACACTACGACATGCCTGCTCTATGATCAATGCCGGTGAAACGATTGACCATCGCCTGATGGGTTGCGTCCTCTCCTGAGAGGTGTGTACTGCTTATCTAGGCTAGTGGGGCAAACTACACTGATTGCTAGATCAATAACACAAGATTCGTGGGTTGGCTGCAAAATAGACGAGGTAGCAAGGGGTGCGAGCGAGATCTCTGGACATACCCCTGGCCTGTTGGTGTCTCTGACACCATCGGAATCACGTGGTGTTCCAAGAAGCCACGCCATCACCTGTCGAGGTTCTCAGAAAGATCACTTCTGAGGCAACGCTTTGGCAATGGTTGGCCTCTTCCGTGACTGTCTAGGACAAGTGGATAGGTGGAGATGTCGCAAGTAATTGGGTAATGAGTGCGTCGTCCTTGTGACAGCATGGAGTTGTGCTCTTGACATTTGTGTAATAGCGTGTTGTCATCCAATCGCGACCCTTCAATGAAACTAATACGTCTTGGAAAAAAATGACCATCGTGATCAGTTGATCCGGCTTCACACATAGACACACCATCTCATACATAGCCTTCCCGCTATAGCACCACCCAAATACCGAACATGACGAGACAGAGTTGTCACTCCTAGCGCCTCGATTGGAGAAAGCCCCACCGTGTTCGATAGCAGTGAAGGGAGCAACGCCCGACAGACGTCAGATCTGACAAGGACGAAATGCCTCCGCGACTGATCTGAGATCAGATCTCGACGACTTATCTGAGATCAATCATAGACTTTCCCGTCGCACGCACACTAGCCTAGCGGCGCCCCACTGTCCAGAAGGCCAGAGAGCGGAGTCATCAACTCGTTTAAGCTCTTTCCTGCGTGTGGACAAAGATGGCGACCACACGTCGCTACTCCATGGGGAAGAAGATCGGAGGCAGCGGCGGTGGGGGAGATCAGATCTCCCTATCCACGCTGAGCGATGGAGGGTTGCCTACGGGTGTATGGGAGAGGGGATGAGATGGGGGAGCCAGAGGAGGATTTATGGCAGCTATGGTTTTGTGGAGGAACATACTTCCTTTACACCAAAAAAAACTGCGTACATCTCCACATTCTATGTACACATATAAAGTTTCATAAAAACCCGGTATTTTTTAGCCTGGGTAAGAAGACAAAAAGGGAGCACAAATAGCACAAGGAGGTGAACGCATGAAAAAAATTAAATAATTTTTAACATTTCAAAATACATTTATAATTTATTTTAAATAAAAGGGAGCATATGCTCTTGGCTATTTTCTTACAATTGGTTATTATGAGGAATATTTTGCAGAAAAATCACACAGAAGAAACAACAAAGAAAATTATCATACTTTAAATGTATGGTAATACATATTTTTAAAGATGACATGCATTGTAGAATATGTTGAGAGATCAAACCTTGAAACTTTCCATACGAGACTGCTTTCCAGAATCCTTAACCTGTTTGTTAGCCCACAACAGTATGTCGTTATCCATGATCTCCTTTCCATTCGAACGATATCTAAGATTCTTCAGCAGTTGTAGGATGTTGAACCGCATCAATTGCCAGAGAAAAGCTGCGGAGGGGTGTAACTTGTCATCATATGATCAACCGGACGGCTACAAGATTGTGCAAAAGAATGTACGGAAGAAATTTTAAAATGAACTAAATTAATTAAACCATAATATTAATCTTCTGTGACGCATATCCTAAATTTGAAATCTCATCCACTCCTGAACTGACCCGCATGCTCCATGAGAGAAAAACTTATGAAGCATTATCAAAAATCATATTTGTGTGACAAACTTCCGGAAATAGTAGGAGCTGTTTAGCAAAAGCACTTAATCAATCCAAAATTTACAATATAACTCTGCAAATGATTATTATAAACTATTAATTTCTCAAGAATGATTTATGTGTTTAAGCAATGGCCCAAATTGCTATGTTAAAGCCTGTGCGCATTTGCTCACCTAATACACTCTATGCACCTAATTATAAGACGTTTTAGCATACCATAACACGTCTTATAATTAGGTACAGAGGGAGTAGGTTTTATGCTTTGCAACTGAATCAAAAGCACTTACCTAGTATCAATTTCTTGCTTCCTTGCACAATATCAGTACCAGCAATATTCACCAATGAAAAATTTATTTCTTTTCCGATCTTCAGAACTTGATTACAGTTTTCAAGTTTTCTGAATGGTAGTTTTATTGGGGGCTGGTTCGCCATCTTCCAATTAACTGAGCCAGGGGCGATCTTATCCATAACCTCAAGGAGCACCCATCTATATTGTACAAGGATGAAATCACATAGATAGAATTAGCTTGGATTTAAAGAGATAGAGGCGAGCAGAAGCATGTCCTACCCGTTTCTAAGGTCTTCAAAGACATTGTTGATATAAGTGGAAATTCCAAGGCTATTAATCCATAGCCTAAATGACCTTTCTTCCCTTGAAACTTGAGCATCATCAGATAGTCCATCCACAAAGGAAACTTGCTTCATTTGTTTGGACAAGCCATTCCTGCAATAAAAGGACTACAGCTATGGAACTTAAACGGTCAAAATCGCACACTACAAGGTATCAGCATCAAATCTTCATTTAGGATTCTGTAGCATGTGTACTAGCTGTAGTACTGGTACAAGTCACTGGTAATGACTGCTGCTTGCTAGTTTAGACATGACCCAACTGTTTGGTGGATAAATCAGTAGTTAGCACATCTAATAGCTTTGGTACATTGTTCAACTTTCATTCTCATAATTAATAAAAGAATTAGAGTTCAGAGTTTAAACAAATGTACCATAAGATAGTTCGTAAGTCACTGGTAATCAACGCTGCTTGCTAGTTTAGACATGACCCAAGTGTTTGGTGAAGAAACCTGTAATTAGCACATCTAATAGCACCGTACATTGTTCAACTTTATTCTTAAAATTAATAAAAAAAATAGAGTGAAGTGTATTTTTTTCGAAATGATGTGATACCCTGGCCGCTGCATCATAATGATGCACACAGCCTTCTTTATTTATTATTCAACATAATCTTACAAAGAAAATACAGAGAACAATCCGAAGCAACCTCACCAAAGACTCACAAAACCTATAAACTTGTTGAAGGGGTGGTTATGTCAGGGCCATTGCCCTGACCTCACACCTACGCACATCATCATAAAACCGGAGGCCTTACACAACTGCCCAGCGGCTAGCTAGGAGTACAAGCCAGTTTGGCAGACCCTCACAGCGCACCAGCACATATACTTCAGATGTCGCGGCCACCATCTTCAGCTGACCCATCTTCGAGACAGGGATCAAGGTATTGATCTTGCCAGTCCTGCCATCGACACCGTCATGGCGCAAGGCAGCGTCCCCGCCCTGCACGCATCCATCATCACAAGCCCTCCTTCGAGACTACGTTACACCACGCCGTCGAGACCTGCCGCAGTCAACTCGGTAGATGCAGCACCGCTCCACTTTGGTCACCGCGCAAGAACCACGCGGAGACCAGCGTCCAACCACCAAAGCCATCCACTTGTCAATTCAGTCGATTTATGTCTACAAAGATGATGCCCCCACGGGGTGACGACGAAGGATCGTCACCATCATCCGATCCGCAAAGCCAGAATCTGGGGTTTCCCGAAACGCATATGGAACAAGAAACGCCTCCAATGAGGTAAACGACGCTAACAGGTGCCACTGCTGACGGCAGATCCTCGCACTCGTCACCGACTGGGCCACCAGTTCCTCCTCACCGCCACTGACCGCCATGCCCCAAGGGTGTGTCCGATCCTCCGGGAGCAGCTGCGAGGACAGCACCATCGCTCGAATCCCGTCACCGTCGGGATGGACCATCGAAAGCAGAGGAGTCTGCTTTTGTTGTGCGATTGACGTCATGGCCACGTACACGACGAGAAACCCTGTCGCTGCCCTCGCAACTATGTTCACCCAGCCACCACCATTCCGAGGCCGCCGCCCGGGATATCTGACTCCGCCTCGCACATTTGTCGTCAAAAGCCGGCTGCCGCACTCGGTCCAGAGGGCCTCCACCACGAGAAGGCCCCGGGGCATGGAGACGAAGGCCCGCCGCCCGTCATCTGGCGGGCGGTGCTTTGTCCGCCAGCTTCGTCCGGTGGCGGCGAGAGGTAGGGAAGATAAGGATAGGGGAAGGGGCGGATAGGGTTTCACCAGAGCCCCCCCGGGGAGCGACGTGGGGACCTTCTCCTTAAAGATTTGGTTAATAGATAAGAGTATTCCGGCTGCCGCACTCGGTCCAGAGGTCCTCCACCACGAGAAGGCCCCGGGGCAAGGAGACGAAGGCCCGCCGCCCGTCGTCTGGCGGGCGGTGCTTTGTCCGCCAGCTTCGTCTGGTGGCGGCGAGAGGTAGGGAAGATGAGGATAGGGGAAGGGGCGGCTAGGGTTTCACCAAAGCCCCCCCCGGGGAGCGACGTGGGGACCTTCTCCTTAAAGATTTGGTTAATAGATAAGAGTATTCCTAGGGAGGGTTCTGCTACAAGTTGTGGAGAGGTGAAAAATATGGACCACAAGATATTTTGTAAGTGATTGTTATATTATATTAGTAAGAACACTGCAAAAGCTAAACTGCATGGTGAATAATTATCACATGCTAGCAGAAACTTCTAAAATCATCACACATCTTCAATATTCCAATGTGATAAACATGAGTTTTGCTTCGGTGTCCTTTACCTCCTTATAAACTTAGGAAACTGAAAACACAACTACGGCCAGGATTGGCCGATATCTCTTCATGCCCTCCGAACCGATTGGGTATTGTCCAATCCCGACCTTCCTTGTGTTTTCAGTTTTGTAAGTTTAGGAGGAGGGAAAGGACACCGAAGCATACTCTGATAAACATAAGTGGAAATGGGAGTTCCTCGACAAACTAGGACTTGGGTGAGTACATAAATTCTGAGCAGAAGGGGTTCTCATAATACATACCTTATTTGGAAAATATGAGCAACAAAGGCGAGATTTAGATTTTGTAAACCATCAACTATATCTTTTGGAGCCAGATATCTTTTGCAGCCCATCCTATCCGCATGCTCAAGAACTAATCTTGCTCTATGAAGAAGATCTTTTACTGACATCAGGGACGGTTTAGCACTGCATTCAGGAGCTAGGACATTTAACAAGCAAGCATACGCATCACTGTCCTGCATTTTCATGTCATCAATGTAAATAAATATTCATTCTCCATACAGGGCCATAGTTGGAACTAAAAACATGGCTGGTAGATTAATATGTATTTATTAATCAACATTCTCACTGAATACTCGATCTCAGATAGAATTCTAAGAGTCAGAAACGAGATGAATGGTGAAGGGGCAAAAGTATTCCTGAAGTTTTGAGGATTATCAACAACCGTCATGATTTTGTTGACAGAGAAGAATCAAGTAGTTCAATGTATAGGGTTTTTGAACAAATTGTGCCCAAACAGTTCGAATAACATTGGATATGTAGCACAGTCTACAAAATTGCATTTGTTTGTTTTCTTCTTACACAACAGTCAACATGCTAACTGCTACCACTCTGTTTTCCAATAAATTTTGAACTACATATACCATACTTCCTACTGCAAGAATAACTTGCGTGCATCTTATATGTGTTTAGGGTTTGACAGATAACATCGACTAAAGAAGACTAGTTTGTGTTGGAAACTGAATGAGCATACTTTTATATCCGATGAAAAATTTGTAACTGTCCTCTGGAAACCCCCTTTCTTCAGCTGAAAGTTCATCCACCGTAGTAGTATTTTTTCAGGAGAAAGGCTCATAAGCTCCTCCATCTCCTGCAATAATAAATCGAAATGTTCACATAAATTTAGTCTCACATATTGCACATACCAAAGTAGCCTAAGAGCATCTCCACTCCCCAACCCCCCACCCCACCCCCTCCACAAACGGCGTCAGCGCAGGCCTCAAATAGGCCATTTGGGGGTGGGGGCGAACCGGCCCAGGTAAGGAGTTTCAAAAAAATTGAAATGGCACAAATTTAAACAGAGAGCGTTGTAATTCATGCAAACACGGCAGTTTTTTACAAATACGATTAAAAGTGTAAAATCTTGAATTTAAAACCTAAACTACTACATGCCGAAATAGCGGTACATCCCGGAGTAGTCGTCGTCGCTCGGCTGCTCGTCCTTCGGCACCGGGTTATTGCAGCCCTAGCCGTCGTCGCCACGCCACCGACGCGGGTAGCTCAGCCCGTCCTGACTTGGCGTGCAGCATGCTCCGACGCGCGGCGAGTTCGCTCGGCCTCCTCCCTTGTCCGCCTCAGCCTTCGACCAGGCCAAGGAGAATTCCAGCGACACTAGTGACACATCCTCGAAGGAGACGCGCTCCACCATCCTCAGGCCAAGGAAGTCCTCCGGGTCCTCTTGGTCCAGGAACTGCAGCTGGTGGGTGGCGTACTCCGGTGGTGGCTGCCACACCTGCTCCGGCTCCGGCCTCAGCCTCACAAGACGCCTGACGAGCCATCGGAGCGCTACCGCAACACCTCGTACTTGTCCTTGACACGGGGTAGAGGGGAGAGCCCCGAACTGGACGTCGCTGGCGTCAAGGACAAGGACCTCGAAGACGAAGACGACGACACCATCCTCGTCGCCTTCTACGGGAAGACGAGCCACGACCACAACAAGGTGGCAGAGGAGGCGAAGGGGATACCATAGCCGCGGGTGGTCCCCCGCAGCGATGTAGTCCATCACGCTAGTGACCGTGTGGCCCGACATGCCCACCAAAGCATGCAGTGCGCCACGTTCTTGTTTGCGGACGGCGGGCCATTACCATTGTGTCGGGCAAGCTCCTTGTCCCGGTGCTGGCGAAAGAACTCGATCCGTGCCGCTTGGTTGTCGAGATCCCACACTGCGTCCGAGCATTGCACCACGGTGAGTTGCTTGTAATAGTGGCGGTTGGATGGCCGCCACCAGCTCCGCGCCATGCGGCACGGGAGGGATGTGGATCCCACCAACGCTCAACCTCCAATCGTCAGGACATCGGAAGTCTGAGGGCGCTTGGTAGTTGGCCTCGTAGAGCACGTGCGCCTCCCACTAGTGGAGCCAATGGTGGCCGAAGCCGTTGGCCACCGCTGGGTCATTGTCGAATCGCTCGGGCATGGCGCTCTCGGCATGTGTTTTGCAGGCAAGATCTAGAGGCGACTGGACCTGGAGGTGAGAGGGCAAGCAAAGGTGAGTGGCAGGGCGGGCAAGGTGTAGATATAGGGGGCAGGAGAAAGCATGGGAAGGCACTAGAAGTGGCGGGAGCGGTGTAGCATTGGCGCGCAATATACGCCATCGCGTGCCCCGCGATTGGACGCGTCGGCCACTCGCCTGGAAAGTTAACCGGCGACAGGACATTAACGAGGCACGGGCCTCTCTCTCTCGCTACCAGGGTCAGGCCACTATGCGCTGAAATGTTTCACGCGTTTTTTCCCTTCATCCGGCACCCCCCTCGCCCCCATGTGGGTTGGGTTCGGCTTGGATGTGCCAGATGAAAAAACGGCCCCGAAAAGCCGTTCGGGGACTCTGGAGGGGGGTGGCGAGTGGAGATGCGTTAAAACATGTATTAGAATGAACTGAAATTATGAACTACCTGGCTGTCTTCAACCAATTCAACCAACTGAGGTGTGCTCTTTAGGTTTACAACTGCCAATAGTTGTATCTGGCAGTCAATGAAACAATAGGTTACCATTGATACTTCCATACGTACAACACACACAATGTTGCACACACAAATAGACATGGGTACTCATCAAGGAAATAGTGTAGAAGAGAACTTACCTTGATAATCTGAGATATCAACCCTAGGATGAGATGAGGCTGCAAGACGTAAAATAGTTCTTCGGTAAGCTCATCATACAACAAGGCAAGAATTCGTATGTATAAAAGGAGTGAAAAGATAGAACTGCAAATTGGAACTGGAGCTTAAGTCCGAACTGGCAATTAAGTAGAAGATGCGCAAGGCTACAAACACATCATAAATAACTGGAATAAAATATTAAACAAAAGTATGGCAAGTGTTTCTGAATCCTTCAAGCCAACTAATCATTGTGACATGGACTAAGCTTGATTGATTCTTTCATAGTATGTTAGAGGGAAAAAAGAAATTTGAAACAGGGGCAAAAGCTTTGCCCCAATGGATAAGATATGAGTTCAACAAGGAACCAAAAAGGGGTGCCATATTACAACAAGGTCCTAAACTCCCGGTATAAAATTACTCATGGGCTTGGTGCCCGCTAGCACCCAAAAGCATTACACCTTACAAAAAGGCACATGAACGACCCCACTCTCACTTTCATGAAAATGATAGTGCCATGGTATTCCACTGACAACCAGCACGAAGTACATGTATAAAACTATAAAAGTAAAGAGAACCAACACAGTGCTTTATGGTCATGCACATTACAGCACATGGACTTAAATTCCAGTGTGTCCTCCACGGCATCCGAACAAACCCATATATACCCAAGTGAAATGAACAGGCTTACACGGTCACGTATTTATTGATTTTCTTTTTACAATGGCATATATTAATATCACGGAGGTACCAATTACATCCGGTCTTTGCAACAACGTAATACCCTCAGGGTATTACGGATGCACACAGCCCAAAAAGAAAGAATTATATAAAAAAAGTCCCACTACAGTGATCTATTCCTTGTAGCAGCAATACTAACACCACCAAGACAGCACCAGAAGCCCAGCTTCTCCAAAAGCAATGCCTCCAAGAAGGAAACAGTGCACAAGCGCCATCATCGCACGATCATAGTCATACGTTTTCACCCTGAAAACAATTCCTCACAATCAAAACAATGTCTTCAACAAGGTCATTGCTAGGCACAACCAATTAAGGCCAGACCTTGGATTTTCACGTTGAAAGGTAAGATTGTAAACTTCTCCTATGTTGTTGCCCCCACTTTCTATGCCATTGCTACGAGTCACGAATCACCAAGCCAGTCCCTAATCGTCACAAAGACTCGAACAACCATTGTTAGTTCTCAGATCTCGGCTTTCATGACATTCCCGCCTAAGATTTCACCATGGATCGCAAGACATGTTCCATGATGGTAACAAACAGCGAAGCTTCGCAACACTCCCGCTAAAACCAAATACTCAATAAAAAACATGGGTGCGGACGACCGAATCTTATCCGATCACAGCAATTTCCAGGCATGAGGCGTCCATGGGAGTTCACCGGTGGAGCCTTCTGGAACTCGACGCTTCCGCCTGATCAACAAGGACATGCATCAATCAGTTCTTCGTCTTGGCACGAGGAACAAGGACCGCCTCCACCTTTATTCTGAGGCAGATCGGCAGCCCCCACGCCACCGCCCGCCGACTCCCAACGAGATAGGCCGCCCAAAACCCCCACCAGCAGAGGCTGGCAGAGTAGCTAGCAGCTGGGCCGCCACGACCCGGCCATAGGCACCGCGAGAAGACTACCACCCGAGGAGATCGATAGGGCAGGGATGTTGGACAAATCTGGGTCGTAAGGGGCCAGGACCTACCGCACACCACCTCCATGGATGATCTCCGAAGCCGGCAACTCCCCAGCGCCGCCACGATCCGCCTCGACGCCCACCACCATCCTGACCTACGACTGCCACGACGACGGCACACCGCACTCTTGATGGTGACAACCCCAATCTACACCGCCAACAAAGGGAGGGAGGGTCCCCGCTTGGGGTGACCAGGCTTTGCATGTGGCCCCTCCGGCGGCGGCGAGACTCGAGGGAGAGTAGTCGCGGCGCTTAGGTCGCAAGAGGGAGAACAGTGCCCTTGTGACTATGGAATGGATCATTCCCTAAGAGCATCTCCACTCGCCTACCGAGGACGCCGATCCGGACGCCGAAATTCAGTCCGGACGCCAAAAATCGGCCCAGTCGCGTACCCAGGGACCTGTTTTCGTCCGGATTTCGGCGTGTTTTGGTCCGGCCTACCCAGGCCGAACCAGTTCCCGGCACGCCTAGGGACGCCGGACGCCGCAAAAAAGGGCGTGGGCCAGCTCTGTCGGCGAGACAGTCCCATTTCCACCCACTCCACTCGCCCAGACTACCGCGAGGAGCTCGGTCGCCATGACTCCGCCGGCGGAGCTCCCCCGCGCCGAGACATGCCCACGCCTCTATCTACGCTCGCCGTCGTTGCCGCCACTCACGCCTTCTCTCCGCGCCGCTTTTCGACCTATCCTTGCCGTAGCGTGCTTGCTCGTCGCCCACCCCACGCCCGCTAGGTGTTCGACAATTGGCGGATTCGCCATGGACTCACGGCAGCGACATCTTATCGGCGACTACGGCGAGGCGAGATACTCGCCATGGATTCCGACGACGAGGAGTTGCTCGCCGAACTCCTGGAGGAGAGCGCCGAGGTCGCCGAAATTGAAGAGCACTTGCAGATTCTCGCATCGCTCGCCCAGCTGTACATGCAGATGGCGAAGCGGGTTGATGGTTCGCGCCAGTCGCATGAAGTGCAAGGCGAGAGAGAGATGAGGCTATTGCATGTTGTACGCCGACTACTTCGCCGACCAGCCACTCCATGGAGAGGACGTGTTTCGCCGTCGTTTCAGGATGAGCCGAAAGCTCTTCCTCAAGATCGTGCATGCCATCCGGGAGTTCGACCCATATTTCCTTTGCAAGAAGGACTGCACCGGTTTGGTTGGGTTTTCCTCGCTTCAGAAGTGCACCGTGGCGATGAGGTTGCTTGCATATGGGCGTTGATCTTTGCCGATGACTATCTCCGCGTGCGAGTCCACCGCCTTGATTGCTTGTACAAGTTCTGCAGGCGTTGATTGCATGTTCGAGCGATGCTTGAGATCACCCATCGCTGAAGACACTGCTCGGATCCTCGCAGTCAATGAAAGTAGAGGATTTCCTGGTATGCTTGGAAGCATAGATTGCATGCATTGGGAGTGGAAGAACTGTCCATTTGAATGGCAAGGAATGTACAAAGGCCACAAAGGAGGATGCACTGTGATACTTGAGGCAGTTGCTACACATGATCTTTGGATCTGGCACTCCTTCTTTGGCATGGCAGGATCGAACAACGACATCAACATCCTCAACTCCTCAACTGTCTTTTCCAAGCTTGTTGAGGGTCATGCTCCCCATGTGGAATTTGAGATCAACGGACATCACTACAACAAGGGATACTATCTAGCAGATGGCATCTATCCAAGATGGCCAACATTTGTGAAGACTATCTCAGGCCCAATGCTCCCCAAGCATTCTCACTTTGCCAAGGAACAGGAAGCTTGCAGGAAGGACGTGGAGCGGGCATTTGGTGTGCTCCAGCAGAGGTTTGCAGTTGTCCGGTTCCCTGCTATGACCTGGTCGAAAGATCAGATGTGGGAAAGTGATGAACTGTTATGTGACCTTGCACAACATGATTATTGAGGATGAGAAGAAGGATCCAATGAGTTTGCTCGAGGAGGACGAGCCATACCATCTACAGGGTCCTCTTGCCGAGCCTGATCATTAGGTGCCTCCAACATGGGCTGCATTCATCGCAATGCGTCAGGAGATCCAAAATCTGGCGATGCATCAACAGCTGCAGGATGATCTTGTCGAGCACCTATGGATACGCAGGGGCAACACGACGTAGATGCTGAGCATGAACTGGCCATGAACTGGCCGAACTTGGCCGAAATATGTTGTAATTTTATTGCAGGCCGAACTATGTTTACAGTACGCCGAACTCCGTTTAAAATTTCGCCGAACTTTGGTCTTAACATGTTTTGTATTCATCGTATAACAAACTATGCCGAAATTTGGACGAACTTTAGCCGAATTTGAGCCGAATTCTAGCGGAAACGGGCGACCCGGGAACTCGGCCTGGGTACGCGAGTGGAAAATTGGACGTACCCAGGCCGAAAACTTGTGCCGTCCGGCGAAGTTTGGTCCGGATTTCGGCCTGGGCTTCGCCAACAAGTGGAGATGCTCTAAATTTCATGCCTTTATAAATATGTAATGCGATAATCACTAAAAAATCAAGGGAAATAAAAACAGGGACATAATCCTACCCTCCCCTCTGCGAGGTCCTGCGTGCCGATATTGACAACAGTGCAGCCGATGGCCTTGGCAGAGTTGAGGCAGAGGGTGTGGTTCTCGTTCTTCTCCCACAGGTTGAGCAGCCTCTTGGTGTTGATGGCACGCTCGTCAATCGTCCCCGGCACGGCTAGGTTGATGAGCTTACTGGACCAAACAACCGAAAATAGGATTAAAACCAGATCGGAGCAAAAATCCCCGGATCGAAAAAACAAATCTGATTGATGAGGACCGCACCATAGGAGCACGCCGTCCTTGGTCAGGTGGAAGAGCTGATCGGTAGCCGGATCAACAGGGAGCGCGTTCTTGAGAGACGGATCCTCAGCGAGGTAGGCATTGATGTGCCCCACGTAGGAGGCCTTCTCGGACTCGCTGATGGTGTGCAGCAGGGTGGTGGTGGCCGCCGTGAGGAAGGCGGCAGACGAGGAGGATGACCGCTTAATACATCCGCCGCCGCCATCGCGGGCCTTCTTCCCACCCTTGAGCCGCAGCTTTACCTCAGAGTAAACGCGCAAGAAGAGCTCGAAGTTGACGTCGAGCAGCGGTTTCTCGTTGGCGCGGGCAACGGCCTTGAGTACGGAGGCCCACTCCTCGTCGGTGAGCCCCGCTTCCGGCGAGCTGTTCTCCTTCTCGCCAGCCGTAGCGGTGACACTCCCCAGGCTAGTCAACGCGGCGGGGAGGTCCCGCAGCCGCAACCTGCCGGTGGGCACCGCATCCCGTAGCCCCGCGTACTGCCAAACAAGAGCGGAGAACGGCAAATTAGCACCGGCCTACGCAGCGCCGTCGCAAAGACCCACCGCCAGCGCCAGCGCGGTGGAAGAGGAAGAGCAGAGTGCGCGCGCATGGGTGTACCTGTGCCTGGATCGCGCGGAGGTCGGCCTGCGTGAAGCAGCGCTGCAGGTAAGGGTCGGACACCACTACCAACCCGTCGAACCCCATCAAATCAAAGCTCGGTCGTCTCTACCCCTCCGGCGGGATGCGCGAATCCAGAAGGAGGCGATCGCTCTCTCCGGTCCGGCCGGAGTGGCAGCAGTACTGGAGTAGGGTGGTGGTCTGGTGGAGATGAGGGCTGGTGTGGGGCTTTGCGGCAGCTCATAGGAGAGAGAGGGGGGGACGGAGAAAAGGACTTAAGCGTTGGTTCAAAATAAAGGATGTGCTGGATTGATTTTTTTATTTCTTTTTAAGTACCCATACAGTTGAGTAGGGGCGACAATTTTTTTTTATATCCATATTTCAGTCGGGGCGATGGTAGCTAGAGCTCGACACACTTCCCTCCTCCTAGTTCGCCCTAATCCTAGCAACCACGCTAACGGCTACCGTCCCTCCCCAACCCTCATTCTCCTTTCGTAGTTGTTGGGAATCAACGCCGGGCAAAGTCTGTGTCTTTGACGGTGGTGGTGGGACGTTTTTCGCCATGCAACGACCCTAATTACGCGGTGGTACTGGTGTTGACTTCGAAAGATGGTGGTTGCGTGGTGCGATGGTCCATGCGATGATCCTGACGTCTCGAAGGTGGAGGTAGGGATCCCTCCTCGAGGTCGTGCCCCATGATCGTGGACGTTCGATCTTGATCCGCGTCATGGGTCGGTCTGTGGGGCTAGGTCGGCAGATACGTCCAATTTGTATCACAATTCTATATCTTAATTTGCCTCTATTCATTGATATGTTCTTATTATGAGGTATTACTTATGTCTTTTCCACTATTTTTGCATGTTGGATGATTTTTGGAGGATGGACTGCCGGAGTCAGAATTCTGATGGAAAAAGAAGTGTTTGGATGCAATTTTGCGAAGATCATAAAAATACCAGAAAAATATGGGGAAATTATATTTTCCCGGAAGACGAAGGAAGCCAGAAGGGGAGGCGTAGAAGGGCCACAGGGGGCCCACACCCCCCTAGGCACGGGTCCACCTCGGGTCAGCGCCTAGGCAGTGTGGCCCTTTGCTCGACCTTCGACTCTCGCCTATATATTCCTTATGGAACCCTAACACCTGAGGAGCGACCACAGATAGATTTCCGCCGCCTCTGCGGGGCGGAAAACACCGAGAGAGAAAGATCTCTCAGGTAGATAGATTTCTGCTAAAGAAATTCCTTCCCGGAGAGGGGAGATCGTCGCCATCAACACTGTCATCAAGCTAGACTTCATCGAGATCATCATCATCATCCACACCATCATCTCCACTAGCACCACCATCACCACTCCATCCCGATGTAACAATTGTGTTAGATATTGCTTTAGTTCTTAGGGGAAACTTTCCCGGCGTTAATTACTATTGTAGTTAATGCTTGTGAGTGGAATCATTGGATTGTTATTTATGTTCAGATTGTTATTCATCACCATATCAACTTTGATCTTGATCCATATGATGATATGGGGTGGCCCGATCTTCTCAGCAAGCTCTTGTCGATGATGATGGTAGATGTAAGATAACTAGCCTATAGCTATGAATTCTCCCGCTCGAACCCTGAAGCCAATGCAACAGATCTCAAACCATATGGGATATTCACAACACCACGCTCTTGCGCACGCAGCCGTCGACCACGAACGGTAGTTTGCAATCTACTGATTTCCGGTGGAACAACAGATCACACTCAATTGCAATTGTCTAACTCGATCCCAAGTAATTCCAGAGGTTCTAGATAGAAACAACTCCAATATATTTTAACATGGTCTAACCGGAAAGAAACGGTACCCCCATCTATTTAAGAGAGAGGGGCGGCTAGGCTAAGAGTCCAAGACGCAAACGACTACAACTAAGATACATGCCGACCCAGGTGGGACAGCTCTCTAGGCGCACAAGCCTGTTTCCTGCCGTGGCAACATATTAGGCCTAAAACGTCGTGCAGGGACTCTTCTGGCGAGCGGATTTGTATCGCTTCTTCGCCGGCAGTGATAGGGCAAAGGTGTCCGATCTTTCGATGAGATGGTAATAGTCGATTTGGTGGAGTTCGTGCTTGACAATCCGACTACATGTGCGAGCACGAGAGCCAATGCAATCGCTAGGCCAATCTCCTGGAGGTTACCGATCCTGCGGGAACACGATCAGCCTGACCAACGAGGGTCTTAATTCCTACCTGAAATCGAGAACAAGTAAGAACTAATATTACAATCGAGATATTGCGGATTAAGATGAAAACTTTATTGAAAAGGTGGGATCATGTATAGGTGTGAAGTACAAGAGGCCTCTGCGACGCTCGAGCCTTGGCGAAGTTGCTATGATGGCTAACGTAATGTCTAAACAAAATCCGAGTCTAAGGTGACGACTAAGGGGAGTATTTAAGGAGGAAAAGGTGGGGTTTCGGCCAGCCATAGAAGTGGTGGCCGAATCCAACCCTAGAAGTCCTTTTCTCCTCAAATACGGACTCTAGAAAGTGGTTATTTAAAATCCTGCGAAAATTACATGGGTCTGGCCCAAAATAAATGTGATATGGGGTGGCCCGATCTTCTCAGCAAGCACTTGTCGATGATGATGGTGGATGATAGATAACTTGCTTGTAGCTATGAACTCTCCCGCTCGAACCCTGATGCCAATGCAACAGCTCTCGAACCCTATGTGATATTCACAACACCACGCTCTTGCGCATGCAGCCGTCGACCACGAACGGTAGTTTGCAATCTACTAATTTCCCAATGGAACAACAGATCACACTCAATTGCAGTAGATAATTCGATCACAGGGTAATTCTAGAGGTTCTTGATAAGAAACAACTCCAAAATAGTTTTAACGTGGTCTAACCCTAACTATGGGGAAGTCCCAGGGCTTATAAGGGCGGCTGGGGCGGCCAAAATCGCGAAACAAAACGTGTCTGATACAGTCAGATCCGTCCAGATCCGATGGTAACTTTCAGGGCCGGACTTTCCGCCCTAAGTAGGGGCGGATTATCCCCCCCCCCCCCGGATTATCCTCCCCTGCGGCGGATTATCCGCCCCCATATTGAGCCTTGCGCCTGAAGTCCTTAGCAGAATTTCTGGAGCAGGGCCGGATTATCCGGCCTTGTGGGGGCCAGACTATCCGCCCCCTGGAGACGTGTAAGTACTTGTTGGAAAGCTCTCGGAATGATCTTTCCAACAAGTACTTATTTGCTTGATTTGGAGTTCGTATGAAGAATCCACATTCATTTCAATTTTAGGGCTTTTCTCTGTCCGAACTAAACCTTCCTTCTTGATGATATTCTCTTGCGCCTTCCTCCCGCTCCTCCCTCGCGCATCCTTGGCGATCATCATGCTAGGCTCCTCTTGTAACCCTTCTCCTCCTCGTGTCAAGCGTGTTTCCTCAACGAACCTGATCATACACAAGTGCATAGATTTAGGCAGTATAAAGTTCTCATTATCATAAACATCAGATTCATTTAGGAGTGAATTCACATGTTGTTCAAGTAGCTTTGCACGAGCCCGTGTAATGGGTCCAATTCTAATCTCATTGGACTGATCCTTCTTAGCAGTGGCTGGAACATCTTTAGTAGTAATTGGGGCAGGTGTAAATATAGGGATGTCCTCATCATCTCCCCCCCCTTCAAAAGGCGTCGACCTCAACGCTCCAAGGTCTTCTCCAACATATGGTGACAAATCAGCAACGTTGAAACTGTTGCTAACTCCTCCAAACTCAGCAATAGGAATATCAATCGAGTAGGCATTATCATTGATCTTGGCTAACACCTTGTAAGGACCAGCACCACGGGGCTTCAATTTGGATTGTCGAAGCTTGGGGAACCTATCCTTGCGCAGATGCACCCATACCATATCTCCAGGCTTGAACAAAACCGCCTTTCTTGCTTGATTCCTTGCAGCAGCAATGTTCTTGCCTTTCTTCTCAATAGCCTCTCGAGTCTTCTCATGAATTTTCTTCACATATTCAGCACGTTTTGATGCCTCCATATCAACTCTCTCATGCAATGGTAGAGGCAACAAATCAAGTGGCGTCAATGGCTTGAATCCATACACCAACTCAAAAGGACAAAGCTGAGTAGTAGAATGCATAGCCCTGTTGTAAGCAAATTCTACATGTGGCAAACACTCTTCCCACTCCCGCAGATTCTTCTTGATCATAGTCGTCAATAACTGTGACAATGTTCTATTCACCACCTCAAATCGACCATCCATTTGGGGATGACAAGTAATCTTGACGACAACTTTGTTCCAAGCTTCCCCCATAAGGTCTTCCAAAAGTAGCTCATGAACTTCACATCATGGTCAGAAACAATCGTCTTGGATACTCCATGTAGTCTCACGATGTCCCTGAAAAAAAGGTTAGCAATATGCGACGCATCATCGCTTTTGTAGCAGGCAATAAAATGAGCCATCTTAGAGAATCTATCCACTATCACAAATATAGAATCATGACCTCTCTGAGTTTTGGGTAAACCTAGCACAAAGTCCATGCTAATATCTTCCCAAGGTGTAGTAGGTGCAGAGAGAGGTGTATACAAACCATGAGGCTTCAACTTTGATTTGGACTTGTTGCGTGTAATGCAGCGACTCACAAATCGATAGACATCACGCCTCATCTTGGGCCAATAAAAGTGATCAGCGAGCATGAGCAAAGTCTTCTCACGCCCAAAGTGACCCATCAAACCTCCAGCATGTGATTCCTGCACTAAAAACAAACGCAAAGACGATTCTGGAATGCATAGTTTGTTAGCTCTAAACAAATAGCCATCATGTATATGATACTTATCCCAAGCATGTTTCAAAGCACACAAACGATATGGTTCAGCAAAATCATGATCAGTTGCATAAAGTGCATAAATACTCTCTAATCCAGGAATTTTAACATCAAGATGTGTCAATAACATATTCTTCCTAGACAAAGCATCAGCAACCACATTTTCTTTTCCTTTCTTATATTTTATAATGTAAGGAAATGATTCAATAAACTCAACCCATTTAGCTAAGCGTCTATGCAGGTTTGATTGAGCTTTAAGATACTTAAATGCTTCATGATCAGAATGTATGATAAATTCTTTTGGCCACAAATAATGTTGCCAAACCTCAAGAACTCTAACAAGTGCATACAATTCTTTATCATAAACAGGATAATTCAGTCTAGCACCAGCAAGTTTCTCAGAAAAATATGCTATAGGATGACCCTCTTGCATCAAAATGCTACCAATTCCTATACCACTAGCATCACATTCAACTTCAGATTGCTTTGAAAAATCAGGTAATGCAAGCAAAGGTGCAGTAGTAAGCAAACGTTTCAATGTATCAAATGCGATATCTTGGGCTGCGCCCCATACAAATGGCACAACTTTCTTAGTCAATTCATTCAATGGTGCAGCAATAGTGCTAAAATCCTTCACAAAGCGCCTATAGAAACCAGCTAAACCATGGAAACTACACACTTGACTCACATTCATGGGAATAGGCCAATTTTGAATTGCTTCAATTTTAGATCGATCTACTTCTACCCCATGCTTAGATACAACATATCCCGGAAATATGACCTTATATTTTGCAAATGTGCACTTCTCAATATTAGCATATAATTGATTATCACGCAACACTTGCAAAACTTGTCTAATATGATCAGAGTGTTCAGACTCATTGCGGCTGTATATGAGTATATCATCGAAATAAACAACCACAAAACGACCAATATATTCTCTCAAAACATGATTCATTAATCTCATGAATGTACTAGGTGCACTAGTAAGACCAAAAGGCATAACTAACCATTCATACAAACCAAATTTTGTTTTGAAAGCAGTTTTCCATTCATCCCCTTCTTTCATCCTAATTTGATGGTATCCACTACGCAAATCAATTTTAGAGAAAATAGCAGCACCACTCAATTCATCTAACATATCCTCTAAGCGTGGAATAGGATGACGATATCGAATAGTGATGTTATTAATAGCTCTACAATCTACACACATGCGCCATGTACCATATTTCTTAGGTACTAAAATAACAAGAACAACACAAGGGCTAAGAGAAACACGAATGTACCCTTTGTCGAGCAACGCTTGTACTTGTTTCTATATCTCCTTAGTTTCTTCTGGCCCGGTTTGGTAATGTAGCGCCAGGGATCAAATATATTTGATGCTCAATGACACGCAATGGAGGCAATCCAAATGGCACATCTTCTGGAAACACATCACCAAAATCCTGCAAAACAGTAGATACACCAAGAGAAATAGGGGTCATGTCGTTAGAAACCAAAACCTTGCCCTTATACATGAGCACAAGTGGCATGGTTGTAGGATCCTCACTAAATTCTCATATCCTCTTTGGTGGCTAGTATTACTAGATTAGGCACTCGCTCACTTTTGTTATATCATTCTTTTGGGGCTCATTTACAACACTCACAGTTTCAACACTCTCTCGCCTAGGTGCATCTTGCAAGTTCACTTCAATCTTCTGACGAGATTCATTCACAATCTGTTGTGGTGTCATAGGCTGCAGATTGATTTTCTTGCCCTTGAACTCCAAATGATATGTATTAGCTCGGCCATTGTGTTGCACATGGCGATCATAAAGCCAAGGCCGACCTAATAGTAAATGGCACACAGTCATAGGAACCACATCAAAATCAATAGAATCCTTGTATGACCCTATTTCAAAGTTCACATGTACCATATGGTTTACCTTCATCTCACCACTGTCACTCAACCATTGTATGTAGTATGGCTTGGGATGAGGCAAATATGTCAAATTCAGCTTGGCACACAACTCCTTGCTTGCAAGATTTCTGCAGCTACCTCCATCAATGATTACTTTACAAGCTTTGTTTGGGCCAACTAGAGCTTTTGTTTGGAACAAGTTGCAGCGCTGAGAGTCAACAACGGGCTGCACACTAAGGATACGTGGAGAGACCACTATGGTAGGCGCATGTTCAGGAAAGGCATCCATACCTTCCTCCTCATAATCAGCGCCATGATCATCAGGATCAACATCATCTCCACTCTCATACTATCCTTGATCATTAATAAACATCACCCTGCGGTTTGGACAATCCCGCTTGAAATGTCCCCTTCCTCCACAAGTATGGCACTCCACATCACGAGTGCGAGCTGTTGACATATTGGAACCCGTGCTAGCAGCAGGAGTAACAAGTTTACTAGCTTGAGAACCATAGGATGACTGAGGTGTTGGCTTGGAAGATGGTGTAGTAGTGTGGCCAGCAGCCGCATTAGGTGTAGAAACATGTGGCGGCGGTGTAGACCTTGCTAAAAAGCGGCCTGTGGAAGGGTATCTTGCACGCGCCTTTGCCTCTTCAGCAAGTTGTGATTCGGCCTCCCTTGCATGATGCAACAATTCATTCATAGTCTCATACCTATGATGACGAACAATGCTCTTGATTGGTAGCTTCAAATTATTGAGAAATCGTTGCATGGTAATCTCAAGAGATTCACGAACTCTAGCACGCTACATAAGCATCTCCATCTCCATGTAGTACTCATCAACCGACATGGTTCCCTGTCTCAAGTTTGTCAACTTATCAAAAATTGAGCACAGGTAGTTGGTGGGTACAAAGCGTTCCTTCATGATACGCTTCATCTCTCGCCAAGTCATCACCAGAAGGTCATTGTCATCCCTTCTATTCTGCACAAGGGCATCCCACCAACGCAAAGCATAACCATCAAATTCTGACGCTGCAAGCTTGACCTTCTTTTCTTCAGTGTACTCATACAAGTGCCAAAGCTTCTCAATCTTGAACTCCTATGTGAGGTAATCTTCAGGATCAATGGAGCCATCAAACTTGGGAATTGAAAACTTGGGCTTGCCCAATCCATCATCAACCGGCTGGTGAGGTATACGCTGAGCACGCCCAATTGGAGCAAAGCCACGTCCATGAATAGGTTTAGGAGCACGTCCATGGCCAACTTGTGGTTGTTGACCATCCCCTACATTACTTGCTTCTTTATCGTCATGGGCATCATCATATTGCTGCCTTTGTCCAATTGATATGGTGAGAGCATCAAGAGAACGTTACAAAGCTGTGACATTGGTGTTGATAGCTGTTACTTGTGTCTATATGATAGCGACTGCCTCAACATTTGCTTCCAAAGTCACTTGCACGTCCTGAATATTCTTGTCAATGGCATCTGTTGTATGGTTGAACACACGTGTCAAATGGGACTTCAATGCTTCATATTCCCGCCAGTTGATAAGCTCGTCGTCCTTCTTTTTCTGTGACACAACATCATCACTAGTAGACATGATTAGTAGATTAGTGCAAAAAGAAAAACCGATATGGTGGAACACTCACAACTCACTCCAACCGACAAGAAAGTAGATCTTACCGTTCCAAAGTGAATAGAGATGCTTTACCAATTCGAAATCAACAACTAATGCACTGATGTGATGAAGTGAATATCAAGGGTATGGAGAACGATCACAGGGCACACAGGTTATTTATGGTGGAGCTGTAGGTATGGTATCCTAACTACACCGCAAACAAGTCCTAGTGCTGATCGTTATGATAACCCAAGAAACACACACGATGGAGATAAACGTGGCAAAGCAATTTATGAACAGGAATATTGCAATGCACAAGAGAGACGCTAGTAATAGCTCAAAATAAACAGGCACAAGATTGCTCAATCTACAAGTGCTATGATCAACTAGGCCTCCAATAAAGCACACTTTGATATCTCTTTTTGTCACGCTTGTAGCTCTAATTTCTCTCTTTTTTTATACTGAATCTCTTTTCCTTTTCTGTTTTTTTTTATTTTTTTCAACTATATGACTCAATGCAAAACGAATGCAAACTAGGAGGGCCGGATAATCCGGTTTGTCGGGGGCCGGATAATCCGGTCTGTCGGGGCAAAAATGTGCACTTTCAAAACCCTAATGAGCAGCCTGTCAGAGCAAAGCAACTAGTCTCGTGGGTACGTTCCTAGGCACGGATGCTGTAGATAGGCTGTAGCTAGGTTTGAAACACCAAAGTACGCTATGTGGACTCGGAAAAGTAGATGGAAACTTGCGGAAAACGGTGATGGTGGAATCGGTGGAAAACAAGATCGAAACCCTAAACTTAAACACAAACGAAAGCTAGACTCTTATGAGAAAAACCTGCAGATCAGATCTACGAGAAGACACGACCAGCAACTAAAACTTGAAAAACGATGCAATCTAGGCTAGGGCAAATATTTTTGTATGGCTTTTTCTGTATAGGACGAAAACAAGAACTAACCTATGGATGGATTTGTGGATGCTCACCGAGTAAACGAGGAAATCTGATACCAAGATGATATGGGGTGGCCCGATCTTCGCAGCAAGCACTTGTCGATTATGATGGTGGATGATAGATAACTAGCCTGTAGCTATGAACTCTCTCGCTCGAACCCTGATGCCAATGCAACAACTCTCGAACCCTATGGGATATTCACAACACCACGCTCTTGCGCACGCAGCCGTTGACCACGAACAGTAGTTTGCAATCTACTAATTTCCCAATGGAACAACAGATCACACTCAATTGCAGTAGATAATTCGATCATAGGGTAATTCTAGAGGTTCTTTATAAGAAACAACTCCAAAATAGTTTTAACATGGTCTAACCCTAACTATGGGGACGTCCCAGGGCTTATAAGGGCGGCTGGGGCGGCCAAAATCGCGAAACAAAATGGTGTCTGATACAGTCAGATCCGTCCAGATCTGATGGTAACTTTCAGGGCCAGACTTTCCGCCCTAAGTAGGGGCGGATTATCCGCCCCCCCCCCCCCGGATTATCCTCCCCTGGGGTGGATTATCCGCCCCCATACTCAGCCTTGCGCCTGAAGTCCTTAGCAGAATTTCTAGAGCAGGGCCGGATTATCCGGCCTTGTGGGGGCCGGATTATCCGCCCCCTAGAGACGTGTAAGTACTCGTTGGAAAGCTCTCGGAATGATCTTTCCAACAAGTACTTATTTGCTTGATTTGGAGTTCGTATGAAGAATCCACGTCCGTTTCAATTTCAGGGCTTCTGTCTGTCCGGACTGAACCTTCCTTCTTGATGATATTCTCTTGCGCCTTCCTCCCGCAACTCCCTCGCACATCCCTGGCGATCATCATGCTAGGCTCCTCTTGTAACCCTTCTCCTCCTCGTGTCAAGCTTGTTTCCTCAACGAACCTGAACATACACAAGTGCATAGATTTATGCAATATAAAGTTCTCATTATCATAAACATCAGATTCATTTAGGAGTGAATTCACCTGTTGTTCAAGTAGCTTTGCACGAGCCCGTGTAATGGGTCCAATTCTAATCTCATTGGACTAATCCTTCTTAGCAGTGGCTGGAACATCTTTAGTAGTAATTGGGGCAGGTGTAAATATAGGGATGCCCTCATCAAAAGGTGTCGCAACACCATATTAAGCTATGGACGAATTTGTGAAGTATTAATCTTTGAAAGGATACGGATGTCGCCTAGAGGGGGGGTGAATATGCGATTAAAACTTTTCCTAGAGTGGCTCAACAAAGGCGGAATAAAACTAGTGTTTACTTTGTTAAGCACAACCTAGAACAACTAAGGTTCACCTATGTGCACCAACAACCTATGCTAAGCAATACAAGCAACAAAGTGATGGCAAGATATATATTACTTCAAGCACGAAGGCTATCAAAATGTAAAGTGCATAAGTAAAGAGCTCGGGTATAGAGATAACCGAGGCACACGGGGACACCGATATTTTACCGAGTTCCTCCCAACATGGAGTACGTCTCGTTTGGAGAGGGGGTGGTATCAAACCACCAACATACAAAAGGCCTCCCTTATTCTCCGGTGAATCTCACCCCAGCAGGATCGATCCACGCTTCCACTATCATGCACTTGTCGGTGTGGCAACCTCTCACAAGGTTGGGGCACTTCTCCACAACTTAATTGGAGGCTCCCAACAAACGCCACAAAAGGCCTCAACCAATGCCACCAAGGCCACAATGCCACCAAGGCCACAAAACCGTCTAGGGTTCCAAGAACCCAAGAGGGACTAGCTCCAATGAGCAACTCAAACCAAATCCTCTGAGGAGAACTCAAACCGATGCACCAAATGCAAAAGGCAAGAACACCACAAAGATGCTCGAATCCCTCACTCTCAAGTTCCAACAAAGCTACTAAAGCTATTGGGGGAACAAGAGAGGAGGAATCAAAGAGGAACACAAAATACCCCAAAATCTAGATCCCAAGGATACACTCACAAAGAGATGTTTTGGTTTGGTAAAAACGTGGATCTAGATCTCCTCTCTCTTCCACTCAAATATGGGCGAGAATCATTGGAGGGATTGAGAGATAGCAAGCTTTGGAAGGTCAACAATGGAGGAGAAAACTTGCAAGAATAGTTGGGGAACCATTGGGGAAGAAGGCCCCTTAAATAGCCCCCCCCCCCCCCAAATCCAACCGTTGAAGCCCAAAAACACGAATCCCGGTACTACCGGACTTTTTCTCGATACTTCCGGACATTCCCGGTACTACCAGACAATTCCCTGGGGATCCCAGGATGCCAAACACACCTTATTCAGTACCAACCGTTACTAAGGGGCGGTACTACCGGACCCTGGTCCGGTACTACCGGTCACCCCTGAACGAAAACGGCCATAACTTTTGCATCCGGACTCCGATTTTGATGATCTTGGGCTCATTTCGAAGAGGACAACAAGCACTACAAGATAATGCAAAGAAACATCATAGTCCAGCAAGGGAGGATAGATCCAAATGACGAAATGTTTAACCTCTCTCAAAAAGATGAACCGATAAAACCTCCAACATAAAAAATGTAATAGGAAATGCATATGAAATCCGTTTTCGATAAACTAGAGCTTGTCATGGAGATTAACACAAGCTCTAAATCCTCACATGAGTAAGAACCAAATAATGTAAGGTTTTACCTATCTCTAAAATACAAACCGGTAAAACCTCCAAGATCAAAATGCAATAAGATATAAAAGGGAAATCCGATTTTGATGAACAAGAGCTTGTTATGAACATTACCACAAGCTCTATATCCTCACATGGACAAGACCAAATAACAACCAAATACGATGATGCAAGTATGAAAAGGTTTGAGCTCTCTCCGAACGATGTGACAGAGTTACTCGTTCGAGAGCCCCTCTTGATAGTACGGTTATCTATCCTAAACCCGGTCTCCCACACACAACATGAGACCGGCAAAAGGGGAAACCTATCAAGATTATACCTTTGCCTTGAGCATTCCACTTGAGCTCGATGTAGACGATCTTGTCTTTCTCAAGATGGAACGCCTTTCTTGATTCCTCATCTTCGATCCATGATCACCGAGGATGGCAAGCATCAAACATGAGATCTTCTATAGATGGCGTATTTTGAGCTTGAACAACACATCTTCTTATCATTTCATCGACCTTGAAGCCAACACATGCTCCAAGAGATGCCAATGGACAAATCCTACAAGTATAACTTAATACACACATTAGTCCATAAAGATTGTCATTAATTACCAAAACCACACATGGGGGCCCAACATGTTCTTTCAATCTCCCTCATTTTGGTAATTGATGACAATCCCTTTAAGAGGGTTTATATAAGGAATATTAATGAATAATGGTAATAACAATATCAAATACTACAAAAGTATGTGATATTGGTACCACCAACATATATAGAGCAAACTCCCCCATAATCTATGCATGTGTGATGAACTTGAATTTCATTGCATATATTGCCAATCATTATCATTGGTGGAGTTTCCACTATATATACCACATGCTAAGCAACGACAAATATGCAAGAGCATGAGAGGCAAATGCACAAGAACAAACTCAATGCATAAACCAACTTCCCTTAAACCCTCTAAAACTTCTCCCCCATTGGCATCGATTGCCGAAATGGGTGACAAGTTCTAGAATGCAAATATAATAATAATTCCTCCAAAGGTGTGCCTTCGCACATATCCAATGATGAATACTTGGGAGGGAGTAGAACTATATCGAGGACCCGAAGATTGCCAAAATAAATAAAGTCAAATGATGCAAGCAATTACAAGGTCCCACAAACCAATTAAAAACAACAAATGAGTTCTAATGGAACCTACAAGATATTATGATATGAGCAAGAGAGTGCTTTAAATAAAAAATAGAGAAGCTCCCCAAGATTTGTGCACTATTCAACATAAATGCATTAGAATACATATTGCACAAATATGGAATCCTTGCTCCCCCATAAACATTTAAGACGCATCAAATGAGAAAAAAGATGAATGGGCATTATTAAATGAATTAGATGAGCTCCCCAAAGATAATGCACCAATTATGACAATTGCATTTGGGAACAAGGTGCATAATCATGGAATCCTCACTCATCCAAGTTCATTTAACAATACAAGGCATGAGAGAACAAATATGAGTGCCCAAAGATGCAAACAAGAGGAACAAGCACTCATAGGCAATTAAATTTGGAAGCCACCGAAGAATCAAAAGAAATAGAAAGGTGGTCTCCAAGGATTAAAAATCAACTAAAATTATCTCCTCATATGTGTATATGTCTCTAAATGGAAACATCACAAAGACATATGCCAAAAATGAAATATGCACACATAAAGAATATTATACAAGAAAGCACATGAAAGACAAAAATGAAGTCATAACATATATCAATAAGATTTTTTGATTCAAAGCATGGCCAAAGGCTCACATATGTCTTATTGTACATTAATGGACTTCAACCACCAACACACTACATATATTACAACTTTCACCAAGGGAAGAGGAGAAAGTTGGAATATATGGAGAAAGGCAACAAGTATCACAAGAAAAATTTAACTAGCAAAATCTCACTATTGCACATGAGAGAAGTTGAGGAAAAGATAGGCAATAAAATTGCTAGATTGACATATTTGGGATTGGAGGATCATATGCATGATTTTTTATAGTCCCAAATATATATACTCATCTCAACTTATACACATATACAATAGAGAGTTCTCTTAATACCATGGCTAGAGATACAACAATTACAAATACATGAATTCATGCCATAAGGCAACCGACAAACGATTGGAATCAAGATATATGAGCATGAGAAAGAGATACTTGTTACCGAGATATAATTGGTAGGATGTAGAGGATATGAATTCATTGATCATCCTATAGCTTGCCTCCAATTTTCATTAACGCACCACTTCTTCAAGATTGAAAGACAAGCATCCAATATATCTCCAATGTACCTAAAACATATTTAAGTACAAAAATGGTCCCCAAACTTATTGGGTCCAAAGAAGTTAGTGCAACTACAATACATAGGTGAGACTCCACATAATTATGTGCATATTGATATGAAATTGAATTTCACGCACAACTTAGCCGATGGGAATTGGTGGAGTTTCCCCTATATATTGGATTAAAGAAAGCAAGCATGCCATAATATTAACATATAGTAAATATGCATGCATAAAGCTTTCAAGAACCAAAAAGGAGATACAATTTGAAAAAAAACACCAAGTAAATCGATATTGCACACACAAGAGTGTGACATGACAAACGATGTCCAAATTGTATCAAAGAACCAATTCAACACATGAAAGATCACAAGTTCAACAAATGAACTAGGCTAAAACCAAAAGAGCAAAAGATAGATAGAAATAAAAATGCTCAAGGATTTATCTCATTCTAAAATGGTCAAATCATGAAACAAGGAATGAGACAAAACCAACTCCCCAAAAGAGCAAGGTTCCAATAAGAAACCAAACTCCCCAAACTTCTCATGATGGCACAAAGTACCAAAACAAAAAGATTGAGGTTCCAAGCACAAAAAACCCGATATGGATCAAACAAAGAAGCATAAATACGAGTGTTCTCAAAAATATAGGAGAGCTCACCCATAAGTAGTACATTATATAGAATTTTGCTTTTGAATGCAAAATGCACACAAATGATATCATCACTACTACCTACATTAAATAAAACACAAGAGGATACCAATAAAATAAGAAGATCCAAAAGTAGCAAGGAATACATGGGAGCACACAAAACATTTACTTGTCCAAAGATAGGACAATATTAAGCAAGGGCCAAAGTTAATATGATTAATAAATTCTACCATAAATTGGGTACTCATTGTCCAAGGACAAGAAATATTGGGAATAATTTTCCCAAGGTAGCTTGCATGGATATCCAAGATCATAGTCACAACAAGAAGCATATAACAAAATATAAGAATTAAGCATGATACTTCGAACACGATTCTTGGTAGCTTCCAATAGTCACACAACCACTAGTGATTAGAGTAACTTGAAGCAAATGGTTTCCATGATGATATAGAGATCTAAATATGAGGAAACACATACCAAGAAACACTCTCATATACAAGATCCAAAATATGATCAACAACACCATTCAAGCAAATTGGAACTTGTATGAGCAAATGTGTCACATAGGTGCTAGATAATTATCAATATAAATTCTAAGTGACACAACCTCGAATATTCACATTTTCTAGGATTGTAATATGCACTAAGCATATGACTCCCCCATAATGTGATACTACCATAAACCAAAACGAGGCAAAATGATACAAATGGAGATAATTAATGGACATTATAAAACTTAAGTTTCTCATGAGAATTGTACCACATAGAGACTAGACAATAATCCAATATAAATACTAGGTTGTATTCCTCATGTACACACAATTTTAGGATTCTGGAATGCCCAAGCATAGCACTCCCCAAAATGGGATAATCCATTAATTTCTCACAAGAGCCAAATAAGATACCAAATATAACCAAGCAAGGCTCAAACATAAGAAACACACATACATGGTGTGCCACCTAATCATACACAAATATGCTTGATACCTCAAGATAATTAAGTGGATAGCACAACATGTACAAAAGCATGGAAGATACAAAACCAACACATGCACAAGGGGGCGAGTAACTTTCAATGTAATGAGTTAAGCATATGTTACCATAAGGAGGAACATTGGAAATATAATATAATCATGATAATCCAAATGGCTTGGCTTGACAATAATAATTGATGAAGATCCCTCAATTCTTCATTATGTAGCCAAGTCTCCAATGCCCTCCAACAAACACCTATTGATCAAGTTTTGGCTTGTTGGTCCCCAACCAAGTTGGGTCCTAAGAGGTTAGTCACAATAGGATTGGAAACCCAAATGGTTCTTTTCTTGACACCACATTGAGCACCAACAAATTTGGCAAACACATTGCCAACCTCATCCTTACGAAGTGAATAAGCATCATCAATCAAGATAGGATGGGATGAGGAGTTACCAATAGTGCATGCGAAAGAAATGTGCCCCTTCTCACGGCATATGTAGCAAGTTCTACTCTTGCTAACTTTTTTCTTAGGTGAAGCCACACCTCGAGGAAGGGCTCGAGTAGTGCTCTTAGGAAGAGGCCCATTGATGACTTGAGGTGGAACTTGAGGCCGCTTCCCTTGATGCTTCACACTAAGAGGCTTTTTCTTCAATGGGCAAGATCTAACATGGTGCCCTTCTTCCTTGCACTTGAAGCAAACAATGTTGGATTGATTCTTGACTTGATATTGGCCATTCTTCTTGTTGTCCTTATGCTTCAACTTGATAGTGGACTTGTTCTTGACATTGGAGTTGAATCCAATCCCACTCTTGTCATTGGGGGATTTTTGCACACTCAAGATTTTGTTGAGTGTGGCCTTCCCTTGATGACCCGTTTTCAAGTTATTCTTCAAATAAGTGACTTGAGCCTTGAGCTCTTTGATTTCCTCTACATGGTTAGGTTCAACAAAAGTACTAGAGGAAGTAGATGCTACATTGTTAGAGCAACAAGGCACGAAATGTAATTCATCACGAGATATAGCATGGTTGTGAGATGAAGAATTACAAGGACTAGCACATGGCAATAAAACCTTTGGAGTAGATGTAGTGCTAATGTCCACATGAGGCCCACTAGATGTTACCTTTGACATGATGGCCTCATGAGCTAACTTTATCCTACCATGGGAGACTAGAAGATCCTCATGTGAGCTTGAGAGCTTAACATGACTTTCTTCTAATTTCCCATAGCTGCTAGTTAGCAAAGAAAGTTGAGCTTTTAGCTCAACATTCTCCTTCGAAATAGATGCATCACAATAAATGGAGTTAGTAGTACAAGAATCATCATTATTAGCAAGAGGTGAGGGCAACTTGGTAAGCTCTTTTGAATATGAAGCTTTAAGTTGCTCATGTGACTCGGTGAGTTTGATGAGCTCACCCTTGATGACCCTAGAGCCATTTTTGAGGTGATCAAAATCCTCAAGGAGTTTAGCATAAGCAACTTCAAGTTCATCATTTTTAGTCTTGAAGGAGTTTGCCACCGCAAGTTCTCTATCATGGTATTCCTTTACTCTAGATAATTCTAGAGTGAAAGTCTCCTCAAGAGATTCTTTGGTGGTTTGTTCTTCTTCAAGGGAGTCCTTTAGTTGTGCAACTTCATTATCATACTCACGCTCAAGTGCAAACTTTTCATCAATTAAGTTTTCTTGCTCCTCAATAAGATCATTGCCTTCTATGGCACAATTCAAGATTTCAATAAAGTTGGAGGAAGCAATTTTATTTTTGAAGAGAGCGCTATAGACAACCTCTCCCATTTTCTTAATAGAGGTAATATCATACTTACTTCTATAATCATCATTATCATTCTCAACCTCATCATCATCATCATCATCATGAGATACAATGGGATTCAAAGAGGTTACCTTTGTTCCCTTAGCCATAAGGCACATGTGAGAACCGGAGGAAGGTGATGATGAGATTGCACTTGTAGCTCTCTTCAAGACCTTTTCTTGGACCATAGAATCTTCATTTTCCTCTACATGGTTAGAAACACAAGCACTAGAGGAAATGGAAGCATTTTTATCATGGCAACAAGACAACACAAGCATATCATCATGGGATTTATTCAAGTCATTTCTACATGATATGCAAGGGATATTAACACAAGCATGTAAGGAGTTTTGAGTGCTAGAAGTGTTAAGGTCCAAAGATAGATCATTGCAATTAGATAGGTATGAAGGATTACAAATAGTAATATCACTATCCATATTGCAATTTCTATCACCACTCACCATATCATTACCTTGTGAAAAATCACATGTTGGTGAAGTGGTAGACAATGAGAGCTCATCTCGACCGGAAGTGGAAGCAACACAATCATCCTCAATAATGTTGGACTTGCTATATTTATCTTGAATCTTGGTCCATATCTCACGAGCGCTTGAATAAGGCATGATAGAAGAAAGAACTACATTGCTCACAGCATGCAAAAGAATTTTAGTAGCTAGAGCATCTATATGAGAGTTCAACTTCTCCTCTAAAGATTCATTTTGGGTATCCATAGTAGAAGAGAGACCCACATATAGATATCCCTCGATAATTGGGTGAATTTCCCGAAATAAATTAAGCATGTGAATTTTCCAAACATCATAATTTGTGCCATCAAATGTGAGCGTGTCCTTGTGCACTAATCCCCTAGCCGACATCTTTACTCTCAAGGCGGTGAAGCCTAAAATGAGAGACCGAGCTCTGATACTAATTGAAAGGATACGGATGTCGCCTAGAGGGGGGGTGAATATGCGATTAAAACTTTTCCTAGAGTGGCTCAACAAAGGCGGAATAAAACTAGTGTTTACTTTCTTAAGCACAACCTAGAACAACTAAGGTTCACCTATGTGCACCAACAACCTATGCTAAGCAATACAAGCAACAAAGTGATGGCAAGATATATATTACTTCAAGCACGAAGGCTATCACAATGTAAAGTGCATAAGTAAAGAGCTAGGGTATAGAGATAACCGAGGCATGCGGGGACACCGATATTTTACCGAGTTCCTCCCAACATGGAGTACGTCTCGTTTGGAGAGGGGGTGGTATCAAACCACCAACGCCACAAAAGGCCTCCCTTATTCTCCGGTGAATCTCACCCCAACAGGATCGATCCACGCTTCCACTATCGGTGCACTTGTCGGTGGCAACCGGAACCTCTCACAAGGTTGGGGCACTTCTCCACAACTTAATTGGAGGCTCCCAACAAACGCCACAAAAGGCCTAAACCAATGCCACCAAGGCCACAATGCCACCAAGGCCACAAAACCGTCTAGGGTTCCAAGAACCCAAGAGGGACTAGCTCCAATGAGCAACTCAAACCAAATCCTCTAAGGAGAACTCAAACCGATGCACCAAATGCAAAAGGCAAGAACACCACAAAGATGCTCGAATCCCTCACTCTCAAGTTCCAACAAAGCTACTAAAGCTATTGGGGGAACAAGAGAGGAGGAATCAAAGAGGAACACAAAATTCCCCAAAATCTAGATCCCAAGGATACACTCACAAAGAGATGTTTTGGTTTGGTAAAAACGTGGATCTAGATCTCCTCTCTCTTCCACTCAAATATGGGCAAGAATCATTGGAGGGATTGAGAGATAGCAAGCTTTGGAAGGTCAACAATGGAGGAGAAAACTTGCAAGAATAGTTGGGGAACCATTGGGGAAGAAGGCCCCTTAAATAGGTCACCCCCAAATCCAACCGTTGAAGCCCAAAAACGCGAATCCCGGTACTACCGGACTTTTTCCCGATACTACCGGACATTCCCGGTACTACCAGACAATTCCCTGGGGATCCCAGGACGCCAAACACACCTTATTCAGTACCAACCGGTACTAAGGGGCGGTCCAGGGTCCGGTGGTCCGGTACTACCGGTTACCCCTGAACGAAAACGGCCATAACTTTTGCATCCGGACTCCGATTTTGATGATCTTGGGCTCGTTTCGAAGAGGACAACAAGCACTACAAGATAATGCAAAGAAACATCATAGTCCAGCAAGGGAGGATAGATCCAAATGACGAAATTTTTAACCTCTCTCAAAAAGACGAACCGATAAAACCTCCAACATAAAAAATGTAATAGGAAATGCATATGAAATCCGTTTTTGATAAACTAGAGCTTGTCATGGAGATTAACACAAGCTCTAAATCCTCACATGAGTAAGAACCAAATAATGTAAGGTTTTACCTATCTCTAAAATACAAACCGGTAAAACCTCCAAGATCAAAATGCAATAAGATATAAAAGGGAAATCCGATTTTGATGAACAAGAGCTTGTTATGAACATTACCACAAGCTCTATATCCTCACATGGACAAGACCAAATAACAACCAAATACGATGATGCAAGTATGAAAAGGTTTGATCTCTCTCCGAACGATGTGACAGAGTTACTCATTCGAGAGCCCCTCTTGATAGTACGGTTATCTATCCTAAACCCAGTCTCCCACACACAACATGAGACCGGCAAAAGGGGAAACCTATCAAGATTATACCTTTGCCTTGAGCATTCCACTTGAGCTCGATGTAGACGATCTTGTCTTTCTCAAGATGGAACACCTTTCTTGATTCCTCATCTTCGATCCATGATCACCGAGGATGGCAAGCATCAAACATGAGATCTTCTATAGATGGCGTATTTTGAGCTTGAACAACACATCTTCTTCTCATTTCATCGACCTTGAAGCCAACACATGCTCCAAGAGATGCCAATGGACAAATCCTACAAGTATAACTTAATACACACATTAGTCCATAAAGATTGTCATTAATTACCAAAACCACACATGGGGGCCCAACATGTTCTTTCAATCTTGAATATTTCGTCCAAGCCTTCTTTCTTCATTATGGTGGCCTCAAAGTTCTGAAATCTTCATCCGTGGCCTTCTCTTGAATCATCACATGCTTGCTACCATCTCCATGCATGACCATGCTCCAATGCTTGTCCCTCTCATCCATGCTTGGTCCATCATTCCTAAGAGTAAGAAATGAATCTGATTTAGGCAGCATCATATTCTCATGTATGTGAGGAATAGTTCCAAGAAACGAAAGTACCTGATAGTTAAGTTGTTTGGCACGAGATCGAGTGATAGGTCCTTGTATGTGTGTAGTTGTAGGTACAACGGTTGTATCAATAGATGGGATGTCCACATCATGCTCCCCTTCTTGAATTGAAGTCGTCCTCGACACAATCTCATCTTCCTCACCAAAGTAAGGCTTCAAATCTACAATGTTAAACGTAGGACTAACCGTACCAAAGTTTGCAGGGAACTCAAGTTTATATGCATTATCGTTTGTTTTCTCTAACACCTTAAAAGGACCAGCAGCACATGGCATTAACTTAGACTTGCGTAAATCAGGAAAACAATCTTTACGCAAATGTAACGAAACAAGATCTCCAACATCAAACACAACATGCTTTATCCCTTTATCCCCAGCAAGTTTATACTTAGCATTCATGTGTTCTATGTTATCTTTAGTAGTCTTATGCAAGTTTAATATCATTTCAGCACATTGAGTAGCATCCAAATTATTTTGCACCGAAGATGGTAAAGGCAATAAATCAATAGGTGCACAAGGAACAAAACCATACATGATCTCAAACGGGCACATCTTTGTGGTAGAATGCATCGAACGATTATAAGCAAATTCTATATGAGGTAAACACTCTTCCCACAATTTTAAGTTCTTCTTTAAAACAACCCGCAACATAGTAGACAAAGTTCTATTTACTACTTCAGTTTGTCCATCAGTTTGGGGATGACATGTAGTACTAAACAGCAATTTAGTCCCCAACTTAGCCCATAAACATCTCCAAAAGTGGCTAAGAAATTTAGTATCACGATCAGAAACAATAGTATTTGGCACACCATGTAAACGAACAATTTCATGAAAGAACAAATCAGCAATATGCGCAGCATCATCCGTTTTATGACAAGGAATAAAGTGTGCCATCTTAGAAAACCGATCCACAACAACAAAAATACTACCCCTCCCCTTCTGTGTACGTGGCAATCCCAAAACAAAGTCCATAGAAATATCCTCCAAGGAACACTAGGAACAGAAAGAGGCATAAATAAACCATGTGGATTAAGGCGAGACTTAGCTTTTTGACAAGTAGTGCAGCGTGCCACAAATATCTCAACATCTCGACGCATACGTGGCCAAAAGAAGTGTGCAGCAAGAACATCCTCCGTTTTCTTAACACCAAAGTGTCCCATCAATCCTCCTCCATGCGCCTCCTGTAACAACAAAAGACGAACATGACTATCTGGAATGCATAGTTTGTTAGAACGGAACACAAATCCATCATTGAAGACGAACTTGTTCCATGTTCTACCATCTCTACAATTCTGCAACACATCTTTAAATTCAGCATCATGCACATATTGTTCCTTAATAGTTTCCAAACCAAATATTTTGAAGTCAAGTTGAGATAACAAAGTATAACGGCGCGACAAAGCATCAGCAATGATATTATCTTTACCCTTTTTATGTTTGATAACATAAGGAAAAGACTCAATAAATTCAGCCCACTTTGCATGACGATGATTGAACTTAGCTTGACTACGAATATTCTTCAAAGATTCATGATCGGAATGTATAACAAATTCTTTAGGCCGTAGATAATGTTGCCAAGTTTCTAATGTCCGAACCAACGCATATAATTCTTTATCATAAGTAGAATAGTTCAGACTAGCCCCACTCAATTTCTCACTAAAATATGCAACAGGTTTTCCCTCTTGTAATAACACACCTCCCAAACCAATTCCACTAGCATCACATTCAAGCTCAAAAGTCTTATTAAAATCAGGAAGTTGGAGTAAGGGAGCATGTGTTAGCTTATCTTTCAGTATCACGAAGGCCTGTTGTTGTGCATCGCCCCAAACAAAGGGCACATCCTTCTTGGTAAGTTCATTCAGCGGCGCGGCAATTGATCCAAAGTCTTTGACAAAGCGCCTATAAAAACCAGCGAGGCAAAGAAAACTCCTCACGTGTGTGACCGTCTTGGGCTGCGGCCAATTATCAATAGCTTCAATCTTGGCTGGATCCACTTCAATACCCTGTGATGTAACAATATAGCCAAGAAACGCAACTCGATTGGTGCAAAAGGTGCACTTCTCAAGATTACCAAACAAACGTGCATCACATAAAGCATTGAAAACAACACGTAAATGGTCCAAATGATCCTCTAAAGATTTGCTATAAATCAGAATATCATCAAAGTAGACTACCACAAAATGTCCAATGAAAGCACGTAAAACTTCGTTCATAATCTCATGAAAGTGCTGGGTGCATTAGTTAAACCAAACGGCATCACTAACCACTCATATAAACCAAACATAGTTTTAAATTCTGTTTTCCATTCATCTCCCAATTTCATACGAATCTGGTGGTAACCACTACGCAAATCAACTTTAGAAAACATGGTAGAGCCACTCAATTCATCAAGCATGTCATCCAAACGGGGAATAGGATGACGATATCGAATAGTAATATATACGATAGCTCTATAATCAGTACACATGTTCAAAGAACCATCTTTCTTAGGTACCAAAATAATAGGAACAACACAGGGGCTAAGGGACCCACGAATATGATCTCCGTCGAGTAGTTCCTGAATTTGGCGTTGTATCTCCTTTGTCTCCTCTGGATTGGTTCTATATGGCACGCGATTGGGCAACGTAGCACCAGGAATTAGATCAATTACATCTAGTTCAACAATATCAATTTTATTTGCAAGCATACATGGACTCTTCAAACGAATTTCAGTAGCATGTTTAGAATCAGATTTAGTGTTCTTTGGTGGTACAAAATCTGCAGCAACAATCTGATTCTCACTTTTATTTTTCTCCTCAGTTTTAGCCTACTAGCTCTAGCAAGATCATCTTTTAAAATCTGTTTGGGAGTCATAGGTTTTAGACCAATTTTCTTAAGAGAATAGTGATTAGTTTTGCCATTATGAACAGATTCTCTATCAAATTGCCATGGTCTACCAAGTAACAAAGAACAAGCTTGCATAGGTACAACATGACAATCAACAAAATCAGAATATGTACCAATAGTAAAATGCATGCGTACTGTTCTTGTTACCTTGATCTTGCGATAACTCTCAAACCATTGGATGTAATATGAATGTGTGCGTTGTCTTGTTGGAAGTGCAAGCTTCTCTACCATGTTAACACTAGCCAGATTATTACAACTCCCTCCATCAATGATGATCCTTATAGCTCTTTCCTTGACAACACCACATGTTTGGAACAGGTTGTGGCGTTGATCATGCTCAGATTTGCTCAATTGCACACTCACACACATTGTGTAATTAAGCTCTTGTATTGATCAACAGTTTCAGCTTCCATTACCTATGTCTCTTCATCAGAATCACAATTGTCTCCATCTCGAGCAGAAATAAGAGCTAATGTATCTTCATCAAAGTCACTCGCTGAATCATATTGACCATCATCACACACCATCATAACACCTTGTGTTGTGCCTTTATCTCTCAATATGACCAAAACCCCAGCACTTGCGGCATTGTATATCCTTTGTTTTACCCGTGGAAGCCATAGAAGATGCACTACGAGCAGGAGCATTGGATGACGGTGGAGGAGCAGCTGATGGAAATCTTGTGGTGACCTTGGATGTGGTAGTAGCTGGTGGAGAATCACGAGAAGAAGACGCTGATTGTCGGGATGTCCAAGTGGATGTGCGACCTGCAGAATTATTAGTCCTCCTCCATGGTCTTTGGCAATCCTGCACTTCACATTCAGCTTTGCAAGCAAGATGAAACAAATGAGTGTAATATGTGTTGAATGTCCTTGTTTAATCCACCAAAGAAACGTGCAAGCATTTGTTCAGTAGATTCAACAAGACCACACCAAACCATCCACGTTTGCAATTCCTGATAATACTCTTCTACAGATTTTTTCCCTTGTTCCAAACATGTTAGATTTTTTAGTAAATCACGTTGATAAGTGGGAGGGACAAAACAAACACGCATAGCAGTTTTTAAAGCAGTCCAAGTACGGAGAATAGTAGTAGGATTTAAACGACAATACTCAGACCACCAAAGGGAAGCAAATTTAGTAAATTCACATGTAGCAGCACTAACACGCATATTCTTAGGATATTTTCAACATGCAAAATGTTGTTCTACTTCCATCTCCCATGTAAGATATGCATCAGGATTATATTTACCCTCAAAAGATGGAATATTTAATTTAAGCTTTGCAACATGATCATCATCACGTATCGCTGGTCGAGCGTTGCGGTGGTAATGTCAGGGTCGGCCAGCAGGGTGTGAAGGTTGTTCAACCTCCTCGTCAAATAGATCGTCGTCGTCGAGGTCATAGTAGTACCCGTCGTCTGCCCCCAATGTCGTAGCAGCAGCCGTCGTGGAAGTCTGTGGTGCCTCAATTGATGCAGCTTCCGAGGTGCGGCGTATTGAACCAGCGATGACGACCCATGATCGGAATGCGCCGTGCGCCATGCCGAGGTGCCAATGGGGCGGGTGCCGGCAATCTGTCCAAAGCCTCCTTGAACTGAGCGTCAAGCTTGTCATTGAAGGATTTCTCGAGTCCATCGATCTTGTCCATGGCGTTGGTGAGCTTGGTGTCAAACTCCTCTAGTCGTCATGGTGTCAAACTCCTCTAGTCGTCATTGTGTCAAACTCCACATCTTCAGCGTGACCGACCAATAGGTCGGAGAAGTGGGCATGTAGTTCTTGGTTCGTCATTGTGGCAGGGTTACGCGAAGTATCTGCCATGGTTAGTCCTTTAAAAAGCACAGGTATATATGCCTATAACTACGTAAATATGGTGGAAGGCACGCGTAATCCGTCAAGAAATATACGAAGCTCTTACAAGTTCTTACCAAACAGCAGGAAAAGGCGATGTCCAACTGCGAGGAGCAGTGGGTCCAGAGATTGAACCGAGCGATTACCAAAAGTCGAGACACCGCACATGGAGAAATCTGTGGAGCTCTGGGAAGGCTTAGCAAAGGGGTTAGCAATTATCAAACAACAATGCAAATGTTGAAAGAATGCTCAACGACGGTACTGTGCTGGTCCTAGGCTAGACCTTACTAGAGACGCGAGCCTAGATCACCAACGATGTCACGACGTGACACAACAAGCAATGTATGATGATATGGCACCCTGAAAAGCGAACCGAGATGTCGAAAATCACTATGATGGAGAGTGTCTAGAACCGATCGACGGGGTCGAGAAACAGGTTAGCCCCAAAAAAAATTGTCGAAATTTTTGTATTATGCTCCGGAAAGCGCGCAAGTGCCAAAAAAAATATCGCTATAACGGCCGATGGAGAAAAGTGATTCCCGAAGCCAAAAATCAGTATAGCCCGATTTTTTTTCGGAGGCGGTTCCAGACTTTTTTTTTGCTCTCCTTCGGAACTTACGACTGAACTTTTAGCTCGACACGGACTTTAGCTCAACACGGAAACAACAAGGAAGGAGAGTAAAAGGAAATAACTAGGAAACAATAACTCAAATCGGACTCGTGCCGCGGCAGGAAAGGTGAGCGGATCCGTGTCGCGGTAGGAAGGCGGTGGCGGAGTTTTAGGGTTTATGGTGGTCGGGTGTATGGCGGCGAAATATGGTGGCGGAATATGGAGGCGGTGATCTGCGAGTGTGGCGGTGACTACTGTGATCAGAACTCGAAACTCTAAGGGACGAGACACTAAGACCAGCAACTCGACTCGCCGATGCAGACACAAATTCAACAATGCAAAACTGAAAAAATAATGCAAGGCGTAGATTGGTGATGGGATGGATCTAAACTCTAACTGTGTTTTTGGCTTTTTCGTGGGTTATAGGTAATCTACGAAAACAGTAAAATCTCACCGAGCAACCTGAAATCTGATACCACTTGATAGGGCAAAGGTGTCCGATCTTTCGATGAGATGGTGATAGTCGATTTGGTGGAGTTCGGGCTTGACGATCCGACTACGTGCGAAACCTGGCGCCAATGCAATCGCTAGGCCAATCTCACGGAGGTTACCGATCCTGCGGGAACACGATCGGCTGACAGTGAGGTCTTAATTCCTACCTGAAATCAAGAACAAGTAAGAACTAATATTGCAATCAATATATTGCGGATTAAGATGAAAGCTTTATTGAAAAGGTGGGATTATGTATATGTGCAAAGTACAAGAGGCCTCTGCGATGCTCGAGCCTTGGCGAAGTTGCTATGATGGCTAACTTAATGTCTAAACAAAATCCGAGTCTATGGTGACGGCTAAGGGAAGTATTTAAGGAGGAAAAGGTGGGGTTTCGGCAGCCATAGAAGTGGTGGCCGAATCCAACCCTTGAAGTCATTTTCCCCTCAAATACGGACTCTAAAAAGTGGCTATTTAAAATCCTGCGAAAATTACATGGGCCTGGCCCAAAATAAAGGTGTTGCAGCACCATATTAAGCTATGGACGAATTTGTGAAGTATTAATCTTGAATATTTCGTCCAAGCCTTCTTTATTCATTATGGTGGCCTCAAAGTTCTGAAATCTTCATTCGTGGCCCTTTCTTGAATCATCACATGCTTGCTGCCATCTCCATGCATGACGATGCTCCAATGCTTGTCCCTCTCATCCATGCTTGGTCCATCATTCCTAAGAGTAAGAAATACATCTGATTTAGGCAACATCATATTCTCATGTATGTGAGGAATAGTTCCAAGAAACGAAAGTACCTGATAGTTAAGTTGTTTGGCACGAGATCGAGTGATAGGTCCTTGTATGTGTGTAGCTGTAGGTACAACGGTTGTATCAATAGATAGGATGTCCACATCACAGAGACTTTGCCACATGTTGATCCCTTCCTTTGTAGCTCCTTGCGCTTCCTCCCTCTCCTCCCTCGCGCTTGCTTCATTGATTAACACACCTTGCTCCATGTGCTTCACCTCCTTGCTCCGTGCTATACCTTCTTCTCCAATGTACCTAATCATACAATAACAGAAAGACTTAGGCAGTATAAAATTCTCATTTAGTAAAATGTCAGGCTCATTAAGAAACAAATTCACCTGTTGTTCTAGTAGCTTAGCACGAGCTCTTGTAATTGGTCCAATTCTAATCTCATTGGACTTATCCTTGTTAGTAGCAGCTGGAACATCATCAGTAGTAACCGGGGTAGGTGTAAGTATAGTGATGTGGACATCCCATATATTGATACAACTATTGTACCTACAGCTACACACATGTAGGGTTCGCAACATAGAAAACAAAAAATTTCCTACGATGGGAACATCTAAGTACCAAGATCTATCTACTAGATACAAGCAACGGGTGGATATACATCCATATAATACATACCCTCGAAGACCGAATAGCGTTAACGAGGTTGTACTCGTGGATGATGTATACGAACGCTTGTCGATCTCAAGATCGTGATGAAGTCCATCTGGTCCAGCCGGTCCAGCACGATCAAGTCCAGCACTTCAAAGCAGTGGTGCATCCGTGATCGCACACACGTATGGGTACCCCGACAACCTCCACGCCCTCGCTCCAGCGAAGCAGTGGAAGCAAGAAATCCTTCCAGAAAAATCCACCGGGAACATTTATCTCGCTGATCCGAGACCATGGGGGAATTCTAAAGGGGGGAGAGAGATCCTTCGTGAGGAGGTGTGAGAGACAAGTGAGAGGAGGGGGTCCTTTTATAGGGGAGGGGGGCAACCCAAGGGGGCATGGCCGCCGGCCAAGGAGGGTGCCCCCACCTCTCCCTCATTCATGTGGTGGAAGCTCCACTCACATAAAAACCTCTCCACTCACAATTCCACTCACATGCATTAATTTTCCACCAAAATTAATGCAAGCTCACATTTAAATAAAACTCTTTTATTTATTTATTCAGAATTTTGTTAATTAATTTAATTAACAAACATTCACATAAAACCCCTTGCTAGTATTCCATTTCACATGCAGAACCAGTTTCAGCAATTTCAACCGAAACAGTTCCGGTGTCTAGTGAAATAAGTTCCTGTGCTTTCCTTTTCTTTTTCTGACATATCATTTGCTCCGAATGGTGTCGGTGTCCCTTAAGTGTGTCACCCTATGGTTCGCGAATAATGCAGACATGATCGAGACACCTCTCCGATCATAATCAGCAGCGGGACCTGGAGATCCGTACTGACTCCCACACATTCAACGATGACTTCTGTGATCGCGTGAACCTTTTACGCTAGTATCTTAATCCCTTTGTTTCACGATATATTACATGTCCGAGATTCGATCATCGGTATCTCCATACCTAGTTTGATCTCGTTACTAACATGCACTCTTTTCTCGTTCCCGTGATATAACATTCTAGTGATCAAATCACTTGCTTGCAAGCTAACCAATGTGATATCACCGAGAGGGCCCAGAGTATATCTATCCGTCATCGAGATGAACAAATTCCACTCTCGATCCATGGGTCTCAACATAACACTTTAGTAGTTCTGAAGCCATCTTTATAATCACCCAGTTACGGTGTGACGTTTGATGTCATCGAGAAACTCTTCCGGTGTTAGTGATTGACATGATCTCATGGTCTAAGGATTAGGATCACTTTGTAAGTTGTTATAGCAATATAAACTCAATGACTTTGATCGTAATGCTATACTTCGGATGAATGTTCATCACATCATTACACTAATGTTGTGACCTCGTTATTAACAACATCCAATGTCCATGATCAGGAAACTTTGATCATCATGTTAATCAACGAGCTAGTTTATAAGAGAGGCATAACTAGGAACTTCCTTTTTGTTTATTAAACACACATGTATTAACGTTTCCGTATTAATACAATTATAGCATGTAAAATAAACATTTATCATAAATAAGGAATACGATAATAACCACTTTATTATTGCCTCTCGGGCATATTCCCTTCAGTCTCCCACTTGCACTAGAGACAATAATCTAGTTTGAAAACTTTGCGTATTGAACACCTATGGCTTTCTGGTGTTCCATATACGCAACTGCAAGTGGTTTACATAATCTAAGGATCTGATGCTTTCAGGTTCGTGTGTATTTGCATGTCTTTGCGTCTCCACGCATCACTCATTCTCTAATGAGATGGCATTGTATAAATTTGGTCTTTTGGTGAGACCTTTAGTTCCTTGGGTTTAAATCACGTCGATACTATTGTCGTACAATATATCGTCAGTGTTATCCCGTTGCGAACCACACCTTAGTTTGATAACAAACTACTTGACACAAATTCCCTCCTTTGCTGCTACTATAGCAGTCATATACTTAGCCTTTTTGTTGTAGTATTCGTCACAATGTCTTAACTATGGATTTCATCCAAATCCATCATGGAATCTCCTTTCCATTACATTGTGCCATCCATAGTTTAAATTGAGATAAACTTAATTTTTATCTTGTGACAAAGCTAGTATCAATGTAACGCTTTACAATGAACTATTTGTAATTGTTTGTCACCTCTACACAAATATATTCTTAGTTCTTCCAAAAGACCATAAGAATATCCTTACTATAGTCCAATGATCATTTTACGATTCATTCTGGTATATGCTCATAACACTTAGAGCATAGGACATATCTGGATGTGTACATATCATGGTATGATTGATCAAAACATTCTCGTGATTTCACTCATCAAGTGTCAAAGCACTTGAATCTTGTTTCACTTATCAAGTGTCGATGCACTTGAATCTTGATTCATTTCCTTTCCATGCGACAAGAACCATTTCTAGTCGTTTCTATATTGAACTCCTTCAATATCTCATATATGTATGTTTGTCACAACCATATTAGCGTCACAGTCTATCCACTGTAGACATTCATGCTAAATATTCGGGTTTTGCCTAAGTCTTTCATGGAAATGAAATTCTTAACCTTTGTCAATAAAAGATACATCATTTCTAATCAACAAGATGTCCTCCACATAATGTATTAGAAATATGTCTTAGCGCTCCCACTTAATTTCTTGCAAATGCAAGCATCTTCATCGTCTCCTGATGAAAAACTCCTTTTTCATTATGGTGAAGATTCCAACTCCGTGATGCTTACTTCAACCATTGAAGTTTGCATGCCCTTTTAGCATCCTTTGAATTTAACAAAACCCTTTGGACTGTGTCATGTACACGTCCTAGGTAACCATTCTATTAGAAGAACTTTGTTTTGTTTATTCATCTACCATATACCAAATTATATGTAGTGGTTGCTACTTTAATCCGTCCAGACTAAATATTGCTATGAAAGATCAAATCTTGTCATAGTCAACTCCTTGAACATTGTCATAAAATACTTTACGACATGTCGACTATTTCATAGATTTGAAACATCCATGTCTGTTTCTTTATAGATCCAAATACGACCGATAGGTTTTTACACCTTTCCGGAGGGTCTTCCAAGTTCAAAACTTGATTTATCGTGTATGGACTTATCACGGATTTTATGGCTTCAAGCCATTTGACGGAGTCAGGGCCCATCATCGCTTCTTTGTATGTATTCGGTTCATCATTGTCAAACAATAATGATTTACTCTCAAATCTTAGCATTTGATTATTTAACCGACCTACTTGGTTCAATAGGAACTTAGATCTCCGTGACCACAACCTTTGAGGCACATAAGCTATGAGCATTATGGCAGCCTTCAGAATGATTTCTGGCGCTGCGCAACTCAGCACATATAGCTAAGGTTCGTTAACCTTATCAAAGTTCTATTGTCCTCCCACTTAACTTTTACGAAAAATCCTTCTCCAAGAAACTTCACGTTTCAAGGGACAAACCCTTTTGTCCTTGGTGTTATGAAGGAATAACCAATTGTTATTCGAAATAACCTACAAAGACATGCTCATCCGACTTCGGTTGTAAACATCTTACTTATGTTTAGCATACCAAAATTTAATAAATGACAACTTGGGTTTTACCCCAAACCATAACTTCCATGGTGTCATTTCAACGGATCAAGATGGAGCTCTTTTCAGTGTAAAAGTGGTAGTCTCTAAAGCTTTAATCTTTTAAAACATAATGGCAGTTTTATAAATAACACCTTTGATCCAACCATGTCAAACAAGGTTTCATTACAAATCTCAAACACTCCATACTCCTATGGTGTTTCGGGAGATGTAAACCTAGGTGTTTTGCTAAACTTGCAACTCAAATAAATCCCTTTATGATAAAATCATAATTCATTTATTTTCTTGTTACACTTGTAACTCAAATAAATCCCTTATGATAAAATCATAAACTATTTGTTTTCTTGTTACAATGATTTTTCACTTCATCTTGAAAGTCTTTGAACCATTTTCAAATATTTCATACTTCTTTCTCATTAAGTGAATATTCACTCAAATTTCCGGAGAAAGCATATGAAGTTGAAATCCATCGCTTACGACTATACATCATAATGGACTACATACATCGATATGTATAAATTCCAATATTTTAGTCGTTCGTTCTTCTTTGGCCTTTGAACGATGTTTTAATTATCCCGAGGAAAGTCTCACAAGCGTCACTTGATCAAATCAAAGACTCCAAAAATCCATGAAAATGGAGTTTCTTCATGTTTTATTTCCAATATAATTTAAACAGCGATGTCACTTCGTAAGTGATTTTTCAATCATTTGTCTTGCGACATTTTAGCATTAGGTTTTATGGATGTGATTTCTCCAACTAGATTTGTAAATCATCCATCTTATATGGAATACGGTAATTATTTGAACAACCTTTTTTCTCATAATACCTGATTTAAATAACAATTATTAAAACAAATCTTGAAGTCAAGCTTTGATGTCGATGAGAAATACAAACAACGGTTTGTTTGTTTTCGATGAACATCATCACATATTCTCTTGCTAGTTACTTAGGCCATTGTGGTTCAGGAATTGCGTCGTTCTGTATGAAATTACATACCAACCAATTTGGTATCCAATACTGTAGAGGGTCCCAACCTTTAAATAAGGTAGAGTCCCCTGTGTTTACAATGCTAGTCCCTGGATCAATAGCTAGCATCCACAGTTAAGATGTAATATCAAGAAACTAAGGTCATAATATAACTTTATAACCAGGAATAACATAATTTTATTATATCTTACATAGCTCATTTGGCTATTACATTACATTGCAGCGGAATATCTATAAACATGGGGTCCTTCATCTTCAAGTGCCACAGGCAGACATGTTGGTTGTAGACTTTGTAATCCTAATCAATCAACTTCACTAATAGCAATCAAACCTGCAACATAACAAGTTGCAGCCACAAGGCTCAATACATTTGAATTATATTGGCAAGTTTCACTACTAAGTATAATATGAGTGGATCCTATCAATACATGCATATTTGGCTAAGTGGGGTTTAGGCTCATTTGCAGAAAGCAATATAGTTTTATCCTATCTTTTCAAAATAGTTTTGATCTTTTGTCAAATCTTTCTGAACTCCTTGGAATCCACCAAGTGTTTCAAAATCCCTTATTGTCACCCTTAAGTTTTACTTTGAGAAATTGGAATGTCGAGATCTTCCATAGCTTCAGGCCTTAGTTGCTCAGTATTGTCCATAACCGGGGACACGACTAAGTACTTAGAATTTTGATCTTCTGCAGAAGTTGTACACTTTACCCACATGACACAATCTCATCTTGATGCCACCAGTGGCCGCTGGATAAGTACTCACCAAGATGGAGTACTGGCAGATTGAGAATGTGACAAAGTCTTTCCATAGGAGTCCTCCCAATACAAAATGCTAGCTTGTCTACCAGGCACCAATGTAGGGTTCAAGCTCCCTTACACAAATCAAGTTAACCTGAAGATGCCAATGCATGGGATTTCCACTATGTAGTTGACTAAGCCAGAGCCCATTTAGCATGTGGCTGTACACGGAAGCCACTGTACGAGAAACATGTTCAATCTCTAAGTCCCTGGGTGGTTTTCTTTTAGTGCACAACAAAAAGATATTGCCATATAAACATGGTTCCTTTTGTTGCCACCTTGTCCAAAAGCTGGAGTGTCCTTGTCCACCTAGGTGGTTCATTGAGTACTTGTTTTATTATATAAAACATAAGTCTTTTCAATACTTTATATAATCATAACATGTATCCCATCCCAATATATAGCTGGGCTAAGCATACTACAACTACATTGTTTTCACTAAGGAATATATAGGGGTATCCTATTAGGATTTAGCATAGCATAAGTATAGAAATTCTTTTCATGCATGTTTCAAAATCCACTAAGTATATTGAAAATAGTAGGACTTTTAGATGATAGTGTCACTTGCCTTTTTGGTAGGGAATGTTGGTTCCCTTCTTGATCTTGCTAGTTTCACACTTTTCTATCTTCACTACAAATCAATCAAGCAAACACAATATCACTAGCATTCCAACCAAAATCAATCAAACAAATTATCACACATAAAATAATGGGATCTAAGTCATGCATGCATGCATGCATAAGGTAGTTTTATTTGCAACGGTGGTTTCCACTAGGCTCTAAACTTTGTAAGGTTCAAAGTGGTCATTTTCCAAAGTGGCAAAGTCATTTGCAAAAGGGTTTTGTCTATAAACCATTTTTAAATCCATTCATTATTTCATGTGGTGGAAAATGTTTTTATCAAATCAAAAACTTTATGTTGTTCACCAAATAAGTTGTTGATTCTCAAAACTTGGTGTTTTAGGGTCAGTAGGTTTGATTCAAATCACTTTCCCAAAGTTTTCATTCCAAAATCATCTTCATAACAAAAGCAATATTTTTATTTGACTAGAAATAGGCTAATTCAATTAATCCATCCTATTCTTCAAAAAATCCATTTTTAAAACCATGGGTTTGTTCCTAAGATCAGTAGGTTCACCACAAACCATTTTGCAAAGATTTCAACCTCAAAAACAATTTTGAATAATTTTTATAACCTAAACAAGCATACAAATGTTTCTGCAAAAACAAACAATCTACCAGAGGCTTTTTACTAAACAAATTACATGGTTGGCTAGGGCTTGTTCCACTGATTCCATTGATATAAAGTTTGTAATTTTTGGACGTGTGGATCAAAAGTTACAAGGGTTTCAAATTTGCAAAACAATCTGATTTCAAATCTGTTTTTAAATCGAGGACTGGCCACGCGTCGCTTTCTTATTGGGCGGTACCGCTTCGTGCGGATTAGTCTCTGCAGTTCGTTGGATCTAAGAAGATCGCACGGCTCAGAACGAACCATACCGCTTCGCTCAGGTTCTATTTCTAGCCAGACGATTTGCATCGCACGGCTCCGACGCTGGCCAAAGATCGGCGCGGCGCAGCGGCAGCGGCAGGCGGTGGCGCTTCTGAGGAAGCAAAAAATGAAGTGGGGATGCTCACCATGCTCGCAGGGGATTGGCGAAGCTCAACGTGCGGTCGTCGGGGCGAGGGGCGCTCAGATGCGACTGGGATTCCTCGCCGGAGTGGGGAACGGCGTCGGGCTCATCTGGTGGTCGCCGAGGGTGGTGCTGTGGTTCGCCCCGAGGGAAAACGAGGACACGATTAGACGCAGTCGAGTGTGGCAAGTGTAGGAGCATGAACGAGAGAGCGCGGGGCGGTCGGTGCTTACCAGGGGACATCGTCGAATGGCACGCGATGGCGCTCGAGGTGCTTGAAGCGTTCGGCGCGTGGTTGAACGGAGGGTACAGGCAGAAGCGTCAGAGGCTGGGGAATGTTCCCGTGTGCTTGGGATGGCAAGGGGTGGCGCGGGGTCGCCGGAATTAGCTCGCGAGTTCGTCGGAGCAGAGCGGGGTTTCAGATGAAATTGGCGCAGCCTGGTGGCGTTCAGGGTGTGGAGTCTGAGGGGAAAGGAAGAAGAGGGATAGGTGCTTAAGAGCGCGTGGTCGCGAGAGGGATTTACTGCGCCATCAACGCAAATTGACGCCGGCAATCAATCGGAGCAACGGCTGGGGACGTGGTCGTGGGTGGAAACGAAGAACAAAAGTGTGGGGCCGTGCTGTCAGTGAGGGAGAGAGAGAGAAGGAAGGGGCCACTCGTCAGCGTCTCTGTGGGTCTTTTTCCGAGTGTAAAACGGTTCGCTGAGAGGGAAAAAGTTGGGCTGCGAGTTGGGCTGCTGGGCCTGGTTGCTGGGCTGTGTGTCTGTTTCATTTTTTTTCCTTTCTGAATGTTTTGTCTTTTTCCATTTCTAATTTCTGTTTGGAATTTCAAACAAACAATCAAGCATCCAAATTAATTCAAACATTCACCACACTTTGCAATTGAATTTGGTTCTGTTTAACAACATAAATCAAATCCCAAAATAACATAATATTTTTATTTTAGAGTCCATTTATAATTAAATAAAATGGACATTAGTTATTAAATAAAATGGGTTTTAATTTAATTAAAATCTCCATTTTAAATCTAAATATTTTCAAAACCAAATCAGTAGGTTTTATTTGAAAATAAAGAATACTTGGAAAACTTGTTTAAATTAAATAAATAAGTTTTGATGTTTAATTAAAATAGTAAAACCTTTATTTTTAATAAACTTGGATATTAAATCCTTATTAATTTATTTTAAATAAACCTTTACTAATCTTTATCAAATAGAAATATTTTATTTAAAAGTCTTGGCCAAGTTTCTAATTTGGCTTATAAAATAATTCCTTATTTATAATTCTTTTCATTTGAAAACCAAATCTTTTTATTAAAGATCCAAACTAGTAATTCCAAATATTTTATTTTCCTTTTATTAAATGTTTATCTTTTTAAATCCTTTAAGGATTTTGTATTTGCTCAAAATAAGTTTGAAGGTTCCCATTTGAATTCAAAAAGTTTCTTCTCACCCTGAAAATCAACAAAGTTTTATTTTATTCATTTATTTTTCACATTACAAGATTTGGAAAATCTTGGGATGTGACAGGCTACCACCCTTAAAATAAATCTCGTCCCGAAATTTGGAGAAGGCTAAAGGTTATAAGTAGGCTTAAAATGACTAGGGTACTACCACCCTTAAAATAAAGTCTCATAGGGTTACATTGATGGTTCACTTGACTAAAAGTTCAACACAATAACCAGACAAGGAATCCTTATTTGACTCTTCTGAGTTTTCTAAATCCTGACATCCACTTCTTCTATCTCTTCAAAGTTTCCATTCATGTCAATGTGGTTCACCTGTCCTTTCTGGGTCACATTGGAATCATTTCCATTGGCTCTTCTGGCTTCCTTTTTCTTTTTCTTCTGGACGATCGATGCATAGTGTCCAAGTTCCTTACAATTATAGCATTGTAACTGGCTAATGTCCTTTTTCCTGTAAGTGTCATGTTGGTTCTGACCAAGGTTATATCCATTGTCAGTATCATTTCCATTATTCTCACTTCCATTATTGTTGTGATGATACTGATGTGGTTCAGAATCTTCATTGCTCTTTTTGTATGAATGCTTCTTCTTTGATGATCCTGAATAGTTCTTGAGTTTATGTTTCCTCTTTCTGTTCTCAACTTGATTCATCTTGTTTTCCAAAATGGTGGCTTTGTCACAGAGTGATTGATAAGTTGAGACATAGGCAACTTGACTAGCTGCAGATTCAACTCATCATTAAGTCCTTCAAGAAATTTATCCTTTCTCTTAGCATCTGTATCAACTTCATCCGGTGCATAGCGTGCCAGATTGTTGAATTCTTCAATATACTCAGCCACACTGAGGTGACGTTGCTTCAGATTATGAAATTCCTTTTTCTTCAAGTACATTACTCCAGGTGAGATGTGAGTGGTTCTGAATCCATCTTCAAAAATAGCCCAAGTCACATCTTCAAGGGGAGTGGTGATTTGAAAGTTGTCCCACCATGTTGCTGCTGGTCCTTCAAGAAGAAATGCTGCAAACCTAACTTTTTCTTCATCGGTGCAGCCAACAGTCACTAGGTCTTTGTTCACTGAACGTAACCAATCATCAGCTTCCATTGGATCAGTTGTTCCAGAGAATCTTGCAGGCCTAAGTTTCAGAAACTTGGTGAGCATGTCAAGTGCTGGAGGGTTATTCTGATTGTTGTTGTTGTTGTTATTCAGATTCTGTATGAATGTGGTCATCTGCTGCATCAACTGTGTCTGAGCTGCCATCATCTATTGCATCTTAGGGGTGATGTGGTTGTTGTTTTGGTTGGGGTTGGCACGACAGGGAGGCATCTGTTGGTTTGATAGGGATAAGTATTGGTGAATATGTTTCTAAGAAGTTTTTAACACACAACCCAAAAACAATCAAGTTCAATCAAACAATCAAACCAGAAAACAATCAACAAGCAACTATCCACTTAGCAACTTATGAGCTTAACTCATGAGTTGAAGGAAACAACAAGTTTTCTTGAAAATAATAACTTAGTATAATCATACCTCATAGGACAATATGATCTATACACTAACTTGATATCAATGTCTTTGGTAGGCAATCTAATGTCTCTTGGTTTTCACTAGTAGTCCTTAGTGATATCTAAGGTTGAGTCCTTGGTGGAAATGTTGAAGATGTTGAAGTCATTAGAGTTGAAGAAGTTGAAGTCATTAGAGTTGAAAATATTCTTAGCTCATGGTAAGGTCTTTGGCCATGGGGTAGGCTCTATCCATCAAGTTGAAATAGAAGAGATGTAGAGTCAAAACCAAAATGGTTGAGGAAAGAGTTTACAAGATTGTTTGTAAATAAGTTTTGGAACAAACACAACTCCTATTTCTCTAAGGGGTTTTGTCCAATCCTAGGGTTACAATCCTACAGGCAACACAGTGCTCTGATACCATCTGTAGAGGGTCCCAACCTTTAAATAAGGTAGAGTCCCCTGTGTTTACAATGCTAGTCCCTGGATCAATAGCTAGCATCCACAGTTAAGATGTAATATCAAGAAACTAAGGTCATAATATAACTTTATAACCAGGAATAACATAATTTTATTATATCTTACATAGCTCATTTGGCTATTACATTACATTGCAGCGGAATATCTATAAACATGGGGTCCTTCATCTTCAAGTGCCACAGGCAGACATGTTGGTTGTAGACTTTGTAATCCTAATCAATCAACTTCACTAATAGCAATCAAACCTGCAACATAACAAGTTGTAGCCACAAGGGTCAATACATTTGAATTGTATTGGCAAGTTTCACTACTAAGTATAATATGAGTGGATCCTATCAATACATGCATATTTGGCTAAGTGGGGTTTAGGCTCATTTGCAGAAAGCAATTTAGTTTTATCCTATCTTTTCAAAATAGTTTTGATCTTTTGTCAAATCTTTCTGAACTCCTTGGAATCCACCAAGTGTTTCAAAATCCCTTGTTGTCACCCTTAAGTTTTACTTTGAGAAATTGGAATGTCGAGATCTTCCATAGCTTCAGGCCTTAGTTGCTCAGTATTTTCCATAACCGGGGACACGGCTAAGTACTTAGAATTTTGATCTTCTGCAGAAGTTGTACACTTTACCCACATGACACAATCTCATCTTGATGCCACCAGTGGCCGCTGGATAAGTACTCACCAATATGGAGTACTGGCAGATTGAGAATGTGACAAAGTCTTTCCATAGGAATCCTCCCAATACAAAATGCTAGCTTGTCTACCAGGCACCAATGTAGGGTTCAAGCTCCCTTACACAAATCAAGTTAACCTGAAGATGCCAATGCATGGGATTTCCACTATGTAGTTGACTAAGCCAGAGCCCATTTAGCATGTGGCTGTACACGGAAGCCACTGTACGAGAAACATGTTCAATCTCTAAGTCCCTGGGTGGTTTTCTTTTAGTGCACAACAAAAAGAGATTGCCATATAAACATGGTTCCTTTTGTTGCCACCTTGTCCAAAAGATGGAGTGTCCTTGTCCACCTAGGTGGTTCATTGAGTACTTGTTTTATTATATAAATCATAAGTCTTTTCAATACTTTATATAATCATAACATGTATCCCATCCCAATATATAGCTGGGCTAAGCATACTACAACTACATTGTTTTCACTAAGGAATATATAGGGGTATCCTATTAGGATTTAGCATAGCATAAGTATAGAAATTCTTTTCATGCATGTTTCAAAATCCACTAAGTATATTGAAAATAGTAGGACTTTTAGATGATAGTGTCACTTGCCTTTTTGGTAGGGAATGTTGGTTCCCTTCTTGATCTTGCTAGTTTCACACTTTTCTATCTTCACTACAAATCAATCAAGCAAACACAATATCACTAGCATTCCAACCAAAATCAATCAAACAAATTATCACACATAAAATAATGGGATCTAAGTCATGCATGCATGCATAAGGTAGTTTTATTTGCAAAGGTGGTTTCCACTAGGCTCTAAACTTTGTAAGGTTCAAAGTGGTCATTTTCCAAAGTGGCAAAGTCATTTGCAAAAGGGTTTTGTCTATAAACCATTTTTAAATCCATTCATTATTTCATGTGGTGGAAAATGTCTTTATCAAATCAAAAACTTTATGTTGTTCACCAAATAAGTTGTTGATTCTCAAAACTTGGTGTTTTAGGGTCAGTAGGTTTGATTCAAATCACTTTCCCAAAGTTTTCATTCCAAAATCATCTTCATAACAAAAGCAATATTTTTATTTGACTAGAAATAGGCTAATTCAATTAATCCATCCTATTCTTCAACAAATCCATTTTTAAAACCATGGGTTGGTTCCTAAGATCAGTAGGTTCACCACAAACCATTTTGCAAAGATTTCAACCTCAAAAACAATTTTGAATAATTTTTATAACCTAAACAAGCATACAAATGTTTCTGCAAAAACAAACAATCTACCAGAGGCTTTTTACTAAAAAAATTGCATGGTTGGCTAGGGCTTGTTCCACTGATTTCATTGATATATAGTTTGTAATTTTTGGACGTGTGGATCAAAAGTTACAAGGGTTTCAAATTTGCAAAACAATCTGATTTCAAATCTGTTTTTAAATCGAGGACTGGCCACGCGTCGCTTTCTTATTGGGCGGTACCGCTTCGTGCGGATTAGTCTCTGCGGTTCGTTGGATCTAAGAAGATCGCATGGCTCAGAACGAACCATACCGCTTCGCTCAGGTTCTATTTCTAGCCAGACGATTTGCATCGCACGGCTCACAGACGCTTGGCCAAAGACTGGCGGCGCTGCGCGGCGGCAGACGGCGGCGACGGTCAGGCGGTGGCGCTACGGCAGCTACAGGAAGCAAAAAATGAAGTAGGGATGCTCACCGTGCTCGCAGGGGATTGGCGAAGCTCAACGTGCGGTCGTCGTGGCGAGGGGAGCTCAGATGCGACTGGGATTCCTCGCCGGAGTGGGGAACGGCGTCGGGCTCGTCTGATGGTCGCCGAGGGCGGTGCTGTGGTTCGCCCCGAGGGAAAACGAGGACACGATTAGACGCAGTCGAGTGTGGCGAGTGTAGGAGCATGAACGAGAGAGCGCGGGGCGGTCGATGCTTACCAGGGGACGTCACCGGAGAAGTAGCAGACGCGGCGGCGCTCAGTCGAGGTGCTTGCCGACGTTCTGGGGCGCCCGCGGTTGAACGGAGGGTACATGCAGAAGCGTCAGAGGCTTGGGAATGTTCCCGTGTGCTTGGGATGGCAAGGGGTGGCGCGGGGTCGCCGGAATTAGCTCGCGAGTTCGTCGGAGCAGAGCGGGGTTTTAGATGAAATTGGCGCAGCCTGGTGGCGTTCAGGGTGTGGAGTCTGAGGGGAAAGGAAGAGGAGGGATTGGTGCTTAAGAGCGCGTGGTCGCGAGAGGGATTTACTGCGCCATCTACGCGAATTGACGCCGGCAATCAATCGGAGCAACGGCTGGGGACGTGGTCGTGGGTGGAAACGAAGAACAGAAGTGTGGGGCCATGCTGTCAGTGAGGGAGAGAGAGAAGGAAGGGGCCACTCGTAAGCGTCTCTGTGGGTCTTTTTCCGAGTGTAAAACGGTTCACTGAGAGGGAAAAAGTTGGGCTGCGAGTTGGGCTGCTGGGCCTGGTTGCTGGGCTGTGTGTCTGTTTCATTTTTTTTCCTTTCTGAATGTTTTGTCTTTTTCCATTTCTAATTTCTGTTTTGAATTTCAAACAAACAATCAAGCATCCAAATTAATTCAAACATTCACCACACTTTGCAATTAAATTTGGTTCTGTTTAACAACATAAATCAAATCCCAAAATAACATAATATTTTTATTTTATAGTCCATTTATAATTAAATAAAATGGACATTAGTTATTAAATAAGATGGGTTTTAATTTAATTAAAATCTCCATTTGAAATCTAAATATTTTCAAAACCAAATCAGTAGGTTTTATTTGAAAATAAAGAATACTTGGAAAACTTGTTTAAATTAAATAAATAAGTTTTGATGTTTAATTAAAATAGTAAAACCTTTATTTTTAATAAACTTGGATATTAAATCCTTATTAATTTATTTTAAATAAACCTTTACTAATCTTTATCAAATAGAAATATTTTATTTAAAAGTCTTGGCCAAGTTTCTAATTTGGCTTATAAAATAATTCCTTATTTATAATTCTTTTCATTTGAAAACCAAATCTTTTTATTAAAGATCCAAACTAGTAATTCCAAATATTTTATTTTCCTTTTATTAAATGTTTATCTTTTTAAATCCTTTAAGGATTTTGTATTTGTTCAAAATAAGTTTGAAGGTTCCCATTTGAATTCAAAAAGTTTCTTCTCACCCTGAAAATCAACAAAGTTTTATTTTATTCATTTATTTTTCACATTACAAGATTTGGAAAATCTTGGGATGTGACAAATACCCAAGAACCACATTGTTTAACAAGCAAAAAATATAACCATAACATGTATATCATCCATATACCAAAACTGGATATTTCCAATCTTTTATTTTCTGCCAAATATATTTTATAGATTCTCTTTCAGCATTTCCTTTTCCTTTTAAAAGAATCTATCAACATCAAAAAGTGGCGCCATATACATGACACATAGTCCAAAGCGTGTATATTCAAATAATAATAATACCTTTGGACTTGCACTTTGAAGTAGATCACCACCATCAAATGATCGGTATTCTTTAAAAATCCATTCTTTAGTAATCTCTTAGTGTAGTAAACACTTTACATACATCTTCTATTCATCCTTATCATGACGACTTTCATGATCAAGCTACTGTAGCTTATAAGGAGAATCGTGAGTATAACATTACTTTTCAAAACCCTTTTTGGATGATTAGGATGTCTAGCATCTCCAACCTTCGTAAATTCTCATCCAATATGAGAACATATATTATACTCTATCATATTGCAACCAAAACATTGTTTCAGATATTGTTATATCCACCACACATGATGGTTTCTGAAACAATTCTTTCAGCTTCTAGATAAACTTGATATTAAAACAATCAAGAATCATGGAGGCAAACATGATACTTAAGATACTAACAATGGAATTGTTACTCTCGATTTAATACCAATTATTAAATCTCACGGAGTAAACAGAGTTTGCTGAAAGTTTGCAATAGGACTTTAAACTTTAGATTGACACTCAACATAATACGATACCAGTTCATAAAGTATATATCCAGAATTCTATAGTTCTATTATCTCAATTACAACTATGCAAAAGGTGGTGAACGAATGCCAATGAATATAACAAATTATGCAAATTCACTTTGATTTAATTTATGATAAATTGAGTTTTACTAATCCAAATTAGAAATGAACTCCCACTCAAAAACGACATCCCTCGTGCCTTTTTGGTGATTACATGAACCAAATCCACTACACCAAGTCCGATCATCACGTGAGTCGGTGTAGCTTCAAAGGTGAGCATCCATATGGTCATCATATCAAAACATATGACTCATGCTTAACCTTTCGGTCCGTGTTCCGAGGCCATGTCTATACATGCTAGGCTCGCCAAGTAAGAACCTTAGTATTCACGTGTGTAACTGTCTTACACCCGAGATATGCTCGTGGATTCAAGTACACCCGATCATCACGTGATGCCTTGAAGCGATGAATCATTGTCGGTGCATACTTAAGGAAGAACACATTTTTATCTTGATATCTAAATGAGGGATCATCTTATTATGCTAATAAAACGCCAAACAAGCAATATAAGATGCAATCAAACATCACATGTTAATAAGTGAAATGATATGGTTCCCGCATATGATCTCCATCATGTGCACCGTGATATGATCTCTATCATACCTTTATGTGTAAGACCAAGGTCTATGGAACTTACACGCTATGTGTGTTGTAAGAGTATCATCTCATACTTCTACTTACAACATCACCATATCATAACACTAGCCCAGCAACAATCTAAACTAGACGCCTCTAATTTATCCATTGCAAATTTTACGTGGCTTAGGGCTTTCGAAGATAGAACTCTTCTTACCTACGAACATGAACCACAACGAGGATAACCAAATTGTTGACAACTCGTTGCAAATTAGATATTGACTATATTAGGAGAGACAGACACCCGCTAGCCACTTATGCAAAACTAGTTGCATATCAAGCGTGGAACAGGTCTCATGTGCGAGGACATGTAAAGTTTGTCCGGGCCGCTTCATCCCACTATGCCACCAATATCCAAAGTACAACTAAGAAGCAATAAAATGATCATCATCGCCCACATACTCATATGTGTACTACCCATGCAAAGTATCTACGCATAGATCCGGCTCTGATACCACTGTAGGGTTCGCAGCATAGAAAACAAAAATTTTCCTACGATGGGAACATCTAAGTACCAAGATCTATCTACTAGATACAAGCAACGGGTGGATATACATCCATATAATACATACCCTCGAAGACCGAATAGCGTTAACGAGGTTGTACTCGTGGATGATGTAGACGAACGCTTGCCGATCTCAAGATCGTGATGAAGTCCATCTGGTCCAGCCGGTCCAGCACGATCAAGTCCAGCACCTCAAAGCAGTGGTGCATCCGTGATCGCACACACGTATGGGTACCTCGACAACCTCCGCGCCCTCATTCCAGCGAAGCAGTGGAAGCAACAAATCCTTCCAGAAAAAGCCACCGGGAACATGTATCTCGCTGATCCGAGACCATGGGGGAATTCTAAAGGGGGGAGAGAGATCCTTCGCGAGGAGGTGTGAGAGACAAGTGAGAGGAGGGGGTCCTTTTATAGGGGAGGGGGGCAGCCCAAGGGGGCATGGCCGCCGGCCAAGGAGGGTGCCCCACCTCTCCCTCATTCATGTGGTGGAAGCTCCACTCACATAAAAACCTCTCCACTCACAATTCCACTCACATGCATTAATTTTCCACCAAAATTAATGCAAGCTCTCATTTAAATAAAACTCTTTTATTTATTTATTCAGAATTTTGTTAATTAATTTAATTAACAAACATTCACATAAAACCCCTTGCTAGTATTCCATTTCACATGCAGAACCAGTTTCAGCAATTTCAACCGAAACAGTTCCGGTGTCTAGTGAAATATATTCATGCGCTTTCTTTTTTCTTTTTCTGACATATCATTTGCTCCAAATGGTGTCGGTGTACCTTAAGTGTGTCACCTACGGTTCGCGAATAATGCAGACATGATCGAGACACCTCTCTGATCAATAATCAGCAGCGGGACCTGGAGATCCGTACTGACTCCCACACATTCAACGATGACTTCTGTGATCGCGTGAACCTTTTATGCTAGTATCTTAATCCCTTTGTTTCACGATATATTACATGTCCGAGATTCGATCATCGGTATCTCCATACCTAGATTGATCTCGTTACTAACATGCACTCTTTTCTCGTTCCCGTGATATAACATTCTAGTGATCAAATCACTTGCTTGCAAGCTAACCAATGTGATATCACCGAGAGAGCCCAGAGTATATCTATCCGTCATCGGGATGAACAAATTCCACTCTCGATCCATGGGTCTCAACATAACACTTTAGTAGTTCTGAAGCCATCTTTATAATCACCCAGTTACGGTGTGACGTTTGATGTCATCGAGAAACTCTTCCGGTGTTAGTGATTGACATGATCTCATGGTCTAAGGATTAGGATCACTTCGTAAGTTGTTATAGCAATATAAACTCAATGACTTTGATCGTAATGCTATACTTCGGATGAATGTTCATCACATCATTACACTAATGTTGTGACCTCGTTATTAACAACATCCAATGTCCATGATCAGGAAACTTTGATCATCATGTTAATCAACGAGCTAGTTTATAAGAGAGGCATAACTAGGAACTTCCTTTTTGTTTATTAAACACACATGTATTAACGTTTCCGTATTAATACAATTATAGCATGTAAAATAAACATTTATTATAAATAAGGAATACGATAATAACCACTTTATTATTGCCTCTCGGGCATATTCCCTTCAACACATACAAGGACCTATCACTCGATCTCGTGCCAAGCAACTTAACTATCAGGTACTTTTGTTTCTTGGAACTATTCCTCACATACATGAGAATATGATGCTGCCTAAATCAGATGTATTTCTTACTCTTAGGAATGATGGACCAAGCATGGATGAGAGGGACAAGCATTGGAGCATGGCCATGCATGGAGATGGCAGCAAGCATGTGATGATTCAAGAGAAGGCCACGGATGAAGATTTCAGAACTTTGAGGCCTCCATAATGAAGAAAGAAGGCTTGGACGAAATATTCAAGATTAATACTTCACAAATTCGTCCATAGCTTAATATGGTGCTGCGACACCTTTATTTTGGGCCAGGCCCATGTAATTTTCGTAGGATTTTAAATAGCCACTTTTTAGAGTCCGTATTTGAGGAGAAAAGGACTTCTAGGGTTGGATTCGGCCACGACTTCCATGGCTGGCCGAAACCCCACCTTTTCCTCCTTAAATACTCCCCATAGCCGTCACAATAGACTCGGATTTTGTTTAGACATTAAGTTAGCCTTCATAGCAACTTCGCCAAGGCTCGAGCGTCGCAGAGGCCTCTTGTACTTCGCAGCTATACAGGATCCCACATTTTCAATAAAGCTTTCCTCTTAATCCGCAATATCTTGATTGCAACATTTTTCTTACTTGTTCTCGATTTCAGGTAGGAATTAAGACCCTCGCTGGTCAGGCTTATCGTGTTCCCGCAGGATCGGTAACCTCCAGGAGATTGGCCTAGCGATTGCATTGGCGCTCATGCTCACACGTGTAGTCGGATCGTCAAGCCCGAACTCCACCAAATCGATTATCACCATCTCATCGAAAGATCGGACACCTTTGCCCTATCATATAGGGATGTCCTCATCATCTCCCCCCTTCAAAAGGCGTCGACCTCGACGCTCCAAGGTCTTCTCCATCATATGGTGATAAATCAGCAACATTGAAACTGTTGCTAGCTCCACCAAATTCAGCAATAGGTATATCAATCGAGTAGGCATTATCATTAGTCTTGGCTAACACCTTGTAAGGACCAGCACCACGCGACTTCAACTTGTATTGGCGCAGCAATGGGAACCTATCCTTGCACAGATGTACCCAAACCATATCACCGGGCTTGAACAACACTGCCTTTCTTGCTTGATTTCTGGCAGTAGCAATGTTCTTGCCTTTCTTCTCAATAGCCTCTCAAGTCTTCTCATGAATCTTCTTCACATATTCTGCACATCTTGATGCCTCCGTATCAACTCTCTCATGTAATGGTAGAGACAAAAAATCCAGTGGCATCAATGGCTTGAAACCATATACCACCTCAAAAGGACAAAGCTGAGTGGTTGAATGCACTGCCCTATTGTAAGCAAACTCGACATGTGGCAAACACTCTTCCCACTCCCTTAGATTCTTCTTTATCATAGTTCTTAATAGTTGTGACAATGTTCTATTCACCACCTCTGTCTGACCATCAGTCTGGGGATGACAAGTACTACTGAATAGTAGCTTCGTTCCCAGCTTCCCCCATAAAGTCTTCCAAAAGTAGCTCATAAACTTCACATCCCGATCAGAAACAATTGTTCTTGGTACTCCACGTAATCTCACAATGTCCCTGAAAAACAGGTTAGCAACATGCGACGCATCGTCGCTTTTGTGGTAGGCAATAAAATGAGCCATCTTAGAGAATCTATCTACTACCACAAATATAGAATCATGCCCTCTCTGGGTTTTAGGTAGACCTAGCACAAAATCTATACTAATGTCTTCCCATGGTGCAGTTGGTGCAGAGAGAGGGGTATACAAACCATGAGGCTTCAATTTGGATTTCGACTTGTGACATCTAATGCATCGACTCACAAATCTGTACACATCACGCCTCATCTTGGGCCAATAAAAATGATCAGCAAGCATGAGTAATGTCTTCTCACGCCCAAAGTGACCCATCAAACCACCAGCATGTGATTCCTGCACTAAGAACGAACGCAACAACGATTTTGGAATACATAGTTTGTTAGCTCGAAACAAATATCCATCATGTATATGATACTTATCCCATGCGTTTCTAAGAGGACACAAACGATATGGTTCAGCAAAATCAGTGTCAGTTGCATAAAGTGCACAAATACTCTCTAATCCAGGAATTTTAACATCAAGATTCGTTAATAGCATGTTTTTCCTAGACAAAGCATCAACAACTATATTCTCTTTTCCCTTCTAATATTGAATGATGTATGGAAAAGATTCAATAAACTCAACCCATTTAGCTAATCTCCTATGCAAGTTTGATTGAGCTTTTAGATACTATAAAGCTTCATGATCAGAATGTATGATAAACACTTTTGGCCGCAAATAATGTTGCCAAACTTCTAGTACTCTAACAAGTGCATACAATTCTTTATCATATATAGGATAGTTCAATCTAGCACCAGTAAGTTTCTCAGAAAAATATGCTATAGGGTGACCCTCTTGCATCAAAACGCCACCAATACCTATACCACTAGCATCACATTCAACTTCAAATTACTTTGAAAAATCAGGCAATGCAAGTAATGGTGCAGAAGTAAGCAAATGTTTCAATGTATCAAATGCAATGTCTTGGGCTGCGCCCACACAAATGGCACACCTTTCTTAGTCAAATCATTCAATGGTGCAGCAATAGTGCTAAAATCCTTCACAAAGCATCTATAGAATCCAGCTAATCCATGGAAACTACACACTTGACTAACATTCCTAGGAATAGGCCAATTCTGAATTGATTCAATTTTAGATTGATCTACTTCTACACCATGCTTAGATACAACAAACCCCAAAAATATGACCTTATATTTTGCAAATGTGCACTTCTCAAGATTAGCATACAATTGATTATCACGCAATACTTGCAAAACTTGTCGGATATGATTACAATGTTCAGTTTCGTTGTGGCTATAGATAAGAATATCATCAAAATAAACAACCACAAAACGACCAATGAATTCTCTCAAAACATGATTCATTAATCTCATGAATGTACTAGGTGCATTAGTAAGCCCAAAAGGCATGACTAGTGATGGAGGGGTTAACCTCTTGGGTGGCCCGATCTTCACGGATCTCGTGGTAAAATCGATGGGAAAGCGAGGGGAAAGGGAGAAGGTAGCAGAAGAGAACACACAACTCGCGAAGAACACAATGAGCACACGCAAAAACTCACACGATACAAGGCCGATTGCTCCCGAACGGCGGCCACTGGTCCAATAGAATCCTCGCAAGGAAAGATCGGTCAACGTGCTCCCTCAAATCCACATCGGAGAGGGAAGAACACCTTGGGGAGGGTCTTGACAACTTGGAGACGAGACATCGAACTCCAAGGCCTTGTTCAACGATGGATGCGTGATGCAAAGTCCAATCGAGGTTGGTGACGATAGTCGGTCCCCTTGGTAAAGGGGATGAGGCAAAACTAGAGATTCCACAATGGGGGTTGTCTTTAGTATATCATCTATGCCTAAGGGATACATGAGGGGTGGGGGCTCTATCTATAGGCCATCCACTAAACAAGGGTAGTTTGGGGATAAACTAGGAGAATAGGTAAGTAAAGGGGGATACATGGGCTGTGGCCCAGTGTAGGTGAGGCACATACATGACCGTAGTCTGGGACTTAGGACAGTAGTACCGCTCTAGGACCGTAGTACCTCTTGCGGTCTGGAGGCGTCGATTGAGCCACCGTCGATGTGGGCGGTATCGGTGATGGTAGTACCGCTGACTGGTAGTACCAGTTCCGTCGACCGGTAGTACCGCCGGGACCTGGCAGCTGCTGATCTGTCTTCTTCCTCCTCCTCTTCCAAGCTTCGGTCTTGTCGGGCTTGATACTTCGAGCTTCCTCCCTTTCCTCCGTACTGGTCGGTGTGAGCCTATCATGCAAATGTGACGGAGTATGAAGTAGCATACCATTCAATAGGGGAGGAAGTGGGCTCGCATAGCGGAACGGATTCACCTTTGGAGTCCATGACGACTTGGCGTAAGTTGAAGACCTTGATGTAGTAACGACCGTAGGTCGGGCTGCATCATCTCCCCCCTTCAAAAAGAGTCGTCCACGACTCTCCATGTTCATCACGAAGTAGAAGGGGTCGAAGGACATCCTTGATCCTGGGGTTCACCATATAGTCGTCCTCGGGAAGATTGACTTGACAACACTTCAATGTTCCTTCACCTTCCATGAAGCCTACAAAGCTCACGACAAAAGCGAAGCAACACTCAAAGCGTAGCCAATTCATGAAAATTATAGCATGAGTCCTCAAGTAGAAGGAAGTCACCTTAGCTTGTAGAGATAGCTCGATCAAAATGAAGCTCTTGGTCGCGCCCTCGCCTCAACGGATGATAAGCTTCAACGCCTCATTGATGGGCTAGCAAGGCCACGCTCGCGCGATTCAAGCTCATCTCGGCACTCCTCAAGTGAATCAAGTGCACCTCGTTGTCACGCTTCAAGGCACCGGGATGGACCCGTCCTTCCATCCATGAGCTCTTCTCAAGCGGTACCATCTCCGCGACACGCCGCAATGTCAAGCTATGATGGTGACCTCTCCGCAAGACCTCCAAGACGTGAAGCGGACCGACCACAACCAAGGGCACTTGTGATTCAACAAGAACATCCTCACATGGACCACCAAGCACATCGCCGTCGACATGTTCTTTCAACAACAAGTGAAGCATCCGAAGTGGAAGAACAAGATCGCCGTCGGCGTGAAGCACTCGAAGATCCACCAAGGCGTCATCGTCGCCATGAACGTCAACGCCGACAACATGATCATCATGACGAGCCTCCTCCACATCAAGAAGAAAGAGAGCAGCCCATTGCGCATGCGGCTCGACGTCCTCCTCGCCACATGGCGCAAGACAATGCTCCTCGGCATCAACCACGACAAGAACAAGAGCAAGCTCCCCAAGCTCGTCGTGAGGACCATCAACCTCCTCCTCGTCCTCAACCGCGCCAACAACACGAGCAAGCTCCCCAAGCTCGTCGTCAAAACCAAGTTCCACCACCAAACGCGGCACCTCAACAACCGCAAGGGCAACGCAACCATCACCAAGCAAGACATGAGAGCTCGGATGATGATGATGACCGCCAAAATCATGGCAACCGCCGCCACCGGAACCGCAATGGAGAAGAAACTTTCGGCAAGCTCAAATTCACCATGCCCAAGTTCACCGGTTCCAATGAACCCGAAGAATATCTCTCGTGGGAACTCAAGGTTGACAAGATTTTCCACATGCACAACTATAGCAATGAGAAGATGATGGCCATGGCATCCCTTGAGTTTGATGAGTATGCCAACCTTTGGTGGGAACAAGTCCAACTCGCTCGAGAAGCAAAATAAGAGCCTCCAATCTCAACTTGGCAAGATATGAAGGCCCATATGAGATCCCGCTTTGTTCCTTCGCACTACACGCGTGACCTCTTCAACAAGCTTCAAACACTTAGTCAAGGGACAAAGACCGTGGAAGAGTACTTCAAGAAAATGGAGCTCAACATGATCCGTGCCAACATTGAAGAGCGTGATGAACAAACAATGGCACGCTTCCTCAATGGCTTGAACCATCCAATCAAGCGCATCACCGAGTTCCAAAAGTAGAACAACATGGTTGAGCTTGTGCACATCGCATCAAAGGCCGAGCGTCAAGTGCAAGAGTACATCAAGTACAACAAACCAAAGACGTACTTCACCTACAAGCAAGCACCAACCACTACTCCAACAACACCAAGTGGAAGCTCATCAAGTACCACCAAGCTTCCCTTCAAGCCAACACTTCCTCAAGGAAAATAGCCCCCAAGTGGCAAATACACAAGGGATGATCAACCATTCAATGGTGAGTGCTACAAGTGTGGAGGCAAAGGACACAACTCGGCCGCATGTGGGAACAAAAAAGTTTTGTTCATCCATGACAACGACGATGAAGAATACTTGAGTGAAGAAGAGTTTGATGCAAGGGTCAAGGAAGCCATGGCAAGGCAACATTTGGAAGAGGACCAAGAACTACTTGTGTGTGAGCATAACGCAAGTCCATCGCTTGTGGTCACAAGGGTCTTAACTACTCAAGTTAATGAGAATGAAGACCAACGATCAAACATCTTCCAAACTCGTGCCGGTATCAATGGGAAGTCCATCAAAGTTGTCATCGATGGAGGGAGTTGCCACAATCTTGCAAGCATGGAATTATGTGAGAAACTCAACCTCACCCTCCATCCGCATAAACACCCCTACCATATACAATGGCTAAGTGACCAAGGGTCCGTCAAGATCAAGCACACCGTATCGGTAACGTTCTCAATTGGATCCTACAAGGACACGGTGGAATGTGACGTGGTCCCAATGACGGTTTGCCATATGTTGCTAGGAAGGCCATGGAAATATGACAAGCGTGCTTTGCATGATCGTCACTCAAACACTTATACATTCAAATGGCTTGAAAAAACTTGTGTGTTGCAACCAATGACTCCTAGCCAAATAATTGCGGACAATGCAAAGGCTTTAGCGAGGGCGCAATACACAAAAACACCTTGTGAGAAGAGTGGTGAGCGAGAGAACCACACTATAGTGAGTGAGTGCCACAAGCCAAACTCGAGTGGAAAAACTAAGAGTGTTCTTCTTGCCACCAAAAGTGAGATGAGAGAAGTGCGGAACAACCCATCCATCTTGCACTATGTCCTTGTTTGCAAGGGACTAGCGCAAGGAACTAATGACTTGACAAATGTTCCTCCTTCTTTGATGGCTATTTTGCAGGAATTCCACGATGTATTTCCCAAAGAGCTTCCTCATGGCCTACCTCCTCTTCGTGGAATCGAGCGCCGCATCGACCTCATACCCGGCGCCCCACTCCCAAACCGCGCCGCGTATCGCACAAACCTAGAAGAGACGAAGGAGATAGAACGTCAAATCAACCAACTCGTCTCCAAAGGTTTGATCCAAGTAAGCACTAGCCCAAGCGCGGTCCCCGTGATTCTAGTTCCAAAAACGGATGATACGTTGCGGTTATGCATGGATTGCCGTCCAATCAATGCTATCACCGTGCGTTATCGACATCCTATACCGCGTCTTGATGACATGCTTGATGAGTTATGTGGAGCCACTATATTTTCAAAAATTGATCTTCGTAGTGGTTACCATCAAATTCGCATGGCCGAAGGTGATGAGTGGAAAACCGCCTTCAAGACCAAGCTTGGTCTGTATGAATGGTTGGTTATGCCTTTTGGCTTATCAAATGCCCCGTCTACCTTCATGCGCCTCATGAACCATATTTTGAGATCTCTCATTGGGAAGAGTGTTGTTGTTTACTTTGATGACATCCTTGTTTATAGCAAGTCACTAGAGGAGCATATTACTCATGTTAAGGAGGTCCTTCAAATCCTTCGTCATGAAAAGCTTTATGCTAATCTCCCAAAGTGCACTTTTGCAAAAGACAAGCTCATTTTCCTTGGTTTTGTTGTGTCTTCTAATGTCATTGAACTCGATGTCTCAAAAGTTAAGGACATATGAGATTGGCCCATACCCACCAATGTTAGTGAACTTCGTAGTTTTCATGGGTTGGCTGGCTTTTACCGTCGCTTTGTGAAAGACTTTTCGACCATTGCTTGCCCCCTCAACGAATTGACGAAGAAAAATGTCACGTTCGTTTGGGGAAAAGCACAACAAAAGGCTTTTGATGATCCCAAAAAGAGGCTCACCGAAGCACCACTCCTTGCATTACCGGATTTCACAAAAACCTTTGAGATTGAATGTGACGCTAGTGGTATTGGCATTGGAGGCGTCCTTATGCAAAATGGGCATCCTATTGCATACCATAGTGAGAAACTTGATGGCGCACGCCTTAACTATCCCATTTATGACAAAGAACTTTTTGCCTTGGTTCGTGTCCTTCAAGTGTGGCAACACTACCTTTGGCCCAAAGAATTTATCATCCATTCCGACCATGAGTCATTGAAATATCTTAAGGGCTAAGCCAATTTGAGTAAAAGGCACACCAAATGGGTTGAGTTTATGGAATCCTTTCCTTACATTGTCAAATACAAGAAGGGCAAAGAAAATGTGGTAGCGGACGCCTTGTCTCCTAAAAGACACAAACCTTCTTACGCGACTCGAAGTAAATGTCTTGGGTCTTGATGACATCAAATCTTTGTACGCGTCTGACCCTTTCTTTGGACCAATTTTTGCAAAATGTTCAATAGACAAAGGGATTGATGATTTCTATTTGCATAAGGGTTTTCTTTTCAAACAAAATAAGCTTTGCATTCCGAAGTCATGTCTCCAAATTTTGCTTCTTCAAGAGTCCCATGGTGGAGGCCTTATGGGTCACTTTGGCCGTGACAAGACATATGACATGCTATCAACTCACTACTTTTGGCCAAAGATGAAGCGCGACGTGGAGCGCCACGTCCAACGATGCACTACATGTATCCAAGCTAAGTCTAAGTCTAACCCCTTTGGTCTTTATATGCCATTGCCTATTCCTCATACACCTTGGTCGGACATTAGCATGGACTTTGTGTTAGGATTGCCTAGATCTAAACATGGACATGATTCTATATTTTTGGTAGTGGATCGCTTTTCAAAAATGGCACACTTCATTCCGTGCCATAAGACCGATGATGCTTCACATGTAGCAAATTTGTTTTTCAGGGAAATAATTAGGCTACACGGTGTACCAAGAACAATCGTCTCCGACCGCGACGTCAAATTCATGAGCTACTTCTGGAAGACTCTCATGGCCAAGCTCGGCATCAAGCTCCTCTTCTCGTCCGCCTCGCATCCTCAAGCCGATGGACAAACCGAAGTCGTCAATAGAAGCCTTGGCAAACTCCTCCGTGTGTTGATAAAGAAGAACCTTAAAGACTGGGAGGAATGTATTCCACACGCCGAGTTCGCCTACAACCGCGCCAAGTACTCCACCACCATGAGGAGCCCGTTCATGATCGTCTATGGCTTCGAGCCTCTCACCGCGCTCGATATCCTTCCACTTCCGCTTCATGAACGTGCCAATATGGACGTTGTCAAGCATGCCCAAACAATGAAGAAACTCCATGAAGACACAAGAGCTACGATCGAGCAACAAGTCCTTTGCCAAGCATCAAGGCTAAACAAGAACAAGAAAGAGATGATCTTTGAAGAAGGCGACCTTGTGTGGATACACTTAAGTAAAGACCGCTTCCCCAAGGAACGCGACTCCAAACTCAAGCCAAGAGGTGATGGACCATTCAAAGTGCTAAAGAGGATCAACAACAACGCCTACATCATCGATATCCCAACATCAAAGTATCTTGTGAGCTCGACATTCAATGTCAAGAACCTCTCACCCTACCATGGAGAAGATGAAGTTGAGAAGGTTGAAGAGTCAAGGACGACTCTTTACCAAGGGGGGGGGAGCTGATGCAGCCCGTCCTACGAACTCTACTACATCTACTCCCACGAGCTCCCCAAGTGGACCCATGACTCGCGCCCGAGCCAAACTCCTACAAGCTAAGGTGAACTCGCTCCTTTCCTTGTGTGACTTCGATACACCCTTGGATGGCCTGCTACTTCATACGCATACCTTGTGCATCATCAGGTACGAAGAGAAGGACCCAGTGAACGGAGGAACACCAGCGAAAGAAGCCAAATACTCTCTGTCTCCAGCGGTACTACCGGATCAGGCGGCCGGTACTACCGGCCAGCAGCACTACCGCCCCCTACTACCGCTCCCTACAGACGACGCCAACTGTAGCATCCCAATTGTCTAACAATTGCAATGCTACTAGCCTAGTCTATATATATGCTACTTCAAATATATAATTGTTGCATCATCATTATATCATGCTCATGTCATCATGCCTCCTTGCATTTGAGCATCATATAAAACCCTTTTCCATTTGGTTCTTATCTCATATGCATTAGTAATTGTATTTGCTTCTTGATATTGTATTTGGTTCTTGATATATTGTTTAATGCCCAAGTTGAGTTGGGGGCATATCTCTTATTAACTCCACCACCTTTCTTTCACCACCTTATAATTCCACCATCCAACTAAATATGAGCTTTGCACTTTATTGAGTTACCTCTAGCTCATGTGGGTTGGGATGGATCCAATTCTTGTTCCACATGCTCTCATCTTAGCATCATGTTGTTTTCACATCATTGATATATGAGAGCCACATGGCCACCTTTGCATGCCTTGTGAGTGGAACCCTTTTTCCTAGCTTCCATATGGATTATTATGGAATTATGCTCATGTGGGAATATTTTGGGACTATTGATCATCTAGTGGAACATACACACTAGCATGTCCCATTTTATTTCAAACATGGCCATCTCCAACTACTCCACATGGGGCATCTTTTCATTCCTTTTGCTTGGCTTTTATTCCAATTTTGGGAATGCATAATATTAATGCCATGTGACAATATTGTTTTCACAAGAATCAACATGGAAATAAATATTTTGCATGGGCCATGCAAGTACCACCTTTGCTTGTCATTTGGTTTTTATTTGAATCTTGAGTGGATCATCATCATCTCTCTCTACCACCCCTTTTGGCTTGGTTCTAGTGATCTTGCTTAAACCCTATCATCACTTCCCTCTCCTTTCCTTGCATAGATCTTGCTTGAGCTAGTCTTGTTCATGCTTGATCTTATCAAAGGACCACTCCACCTAATCTCTCTCTCTAAACCTCTCTCCTAATCTATATCTTAGCTAAACCCAAACCCTACCCCTAATCCACATGTTTTTGCTTGATCTAGTTTGGAGCATGCAATCTTCTAAAAACCCTAAACCACCACCCCCTTCTCTCTTATCCTCTATCTAGGTGCCACTCATATCATCTATCCTTCATCATCATAACCCCCTCTCTCCTAAACCCCATCTAAACCTAAACCCTAAGTCTACCCCCTCTCTCTCGGCCTCTCTCTCTCTCACTAGCTGGCCCCACCGGCCACCTACACCCCTGCCCTAGCTACCCTCTACCAAGCCCTGGCCCGAGCCCATCAACCCTAGCCCGATCACCCTCCTTCCCTTTTGCAAAAGTGCACCACCCCCCATGTGCCTCTCCTCTCCCTTATCTCCCCAACCACCCCAGCTCACCTTACCATCTCAGATCCGTCCAGGAGGCGCCCAGGTTCCTCTCTCCCTCCCTTTCTTCCTCTCCTTGCAGGCTCACTTGGCCATGGCCTTCCCATGCCGAACCCCAAAACCCTAGCCCATCTACCTCCTGGCCTCGTCGATCTGAAGCTCACCAAAACGATCCAGAAGCACCAGGGCGTCCTCTGCTTCCTCTTCATCGCCTAGCCCCGCTTAGAAGCCACTGGAACCGCTGAGGAGCCCCGCCGCCGCCGTGCCGTGGCAGCAGAGTGCTCCCCCCGCTTCCCGACGATCGGCCTACCCGAGCCGCTAGCTGCACCGGATGGTCATTGGTGAGCCCTCTTCCCCTAGACATCGTCTCCCTCCCTCTCGCCTTGCATCACCGCCTTCCTTCAGTCGGCGCTCTGCCTTGTCAAGTGTCTCCTTCTGGCGGCTGGCAGCAACTTCTTCATTCCCTCCTACGACCTAGCCTTTGTAGCCCTCCTCTGCGTTAGATCGCTGAACGAGACTTGTAGCCCGATGTCCCCTCTTCAACTTTCGTTTTAGCCGCGTCGCGTTTCTCCCAGCGGACTCGTCGCCACGGTCGACGAAAAGCAGCCGGATCCGGCCCGTCGGGGCGGTTTCACAAATCGGCCATGACGGTAGATGACGCTTTTGTGTTTAGGCCCCTGTAGTTTTTCCCGTCTCAACCCGCGGTCCCCGTGGCCCCACCTGCCAGCCTCGTTACCTCTTTGCAAGTAAACCCCCGGAAAACCCAGTCCATCACGAACCGATCCCCCCCGCGCGCCTGGATCGCCCACGTGTCCAGCACGCGTTGGCCTTGTGCAAGATGCCCCTGACCACAGGACCCACCCGTCAGTCGTAGAGGCTAGGATAGCTCGCGGTGGTAAAAGTTTTCTGCGCGTGTGTTGATCCCGATCACCAATGGCCCCACCTGCGTATGCGAGGCTAGCTCACTCGAGTAAGAAAATATTTTTCTGAAATCTGTTTTAATTCAAATCTTTTCCAAATTATTTTAAATTCAAATTTAATTCTGTTTTTAAATATCTTTTAAAATATAAATCCAATTTAGACAAATAATATATGTTTTCAAATTAGAAAAATATGAGGAATGCAAATCTTTCATCCAAAATATATTTTTGAACATTTAAAATTGCAAGTGGATTTAAATTACAATAAAATGCCCCTTTGACTTAAATAATTAATAACTTTTGTTTTATAAGTCCAAATTTAATAAATAATATGTCTAAAATGATTAGCTCGACGAGACCTTTCTGTTTATGCATTCCATGGTTTGTTTTGAAGCATGCATCATATAAATATAAAGTGAACAGCAACTAATATGAGAATAAAATGGGGCCAAAACCCAATAAAATGTTTATTTCTTGTATTCCACACCTCACCCATGCCATGCTACTTTAATTGCCATGCAAATTGTGCATCATTCATCATGGCATGATTGTTTGCTTGAGGCATTTAATTCATATGCTTGTGCACTTTATTTATGTTGGCCCTTGTGTGTTTGGTTCTTCTTCGAATAGACGCTGAGCAGGGGATATATCAAGAGAACCAGGAGCACTACCCAGATCCGTCTCTCGCTTCAACTGAGCTGCCAGGCAAGCACTACCACATGCTTGCATACATATAGTACCTATTGCCTCTATCTTATTCTTGCATCATTGAGTCGCGATTGCATTAAACTGAATCCCAAGTATTGCATAGCCTTTACTTTTAAACCCCACCGAAGCTTGTTCCTCCATCCCATGAGCCATTACTACAGGAGTTGTTTGAGCCATGCGAGTCGTAGAACAGCATGTGTAGGGTATGTGAGTGTCTGATGGATAACGAGGTACCTAAACAACTTAACTTTGAGTAGTAATGGGATAACTAATGAAAGTGGCATCGGTGAGCCATATTCGCTATTTGGTTTTCAGGCTCACTTGTGTCCGTGGGACCCCAAGTACTTGATTCCTGTTCCTTGAATATTCGCTATCCACATCCGGAGGCTTATGAACCCCCGAGCGAGCTTGATTCATTCTTATTTCTTGGGGCCACAAACTAGTTTGAGGTTTTATTTACTATCCTGTACTTATGCCATGCTTTCTTGCTTTATTTAAATTGTGCAGGTCTGCACCTTTTGCTTAGGAAAGCGGAGTGTTTTCGCGGTGTCGATAAGCCCATCACATTTCGGGTTCCAGTCGTTCAGCCATTGGCGCAAACCTTGAGTCCGTCTCGAGTCGGCCAACTTCATGGTAGCTTAATGGGGTGGCCCTGAAATATTTCTGAATCCTGCAATCGCTTTGGTTTTGATTTGGTTTTTCCGAGGCATATCGAGTGTGTGTTGCTATTTGTGCACCCTGCAGGTAAAACTTCTCAAAGCCGTGTCCGTGGTTATGGACGACTTGGAGCACGATTTCCGATCATAGACAAGCATAACTAAAGTACCGCTTTTAATTTGACTAGACTAGGTACCTGACTAGTAAATAGTGCAATACTCACGGAATGGATAATAAAGCTGCCAACGGATGGGGGGTTGTTTGTCCGCTTCCTCGTCGGTAAGCGGGGAGGAGGATGGATCTGTTAATATTACCCTTATAACTGTTCTTATTAATTCACGGACATCCGTCTATCTCTGGTTAGGCGGATGGTTAGCGAGTATCTATAGAATTGCTAGGGTTTATCTTTTGCTGCAATTGCGTCACCCCAGGTTGTGTCCCCTTTAGCGGCATAAAGACTTCCGAGTACCCTAGGGTCTCACGATAAATTATTGGTTCAGATGAACAGGTACCCTCGCAAGATGGATCTTGGGTGGAAGAGACAGACGATATGGGCAACGATCATTCGTGTAGAGATTTGGAACGGGATCCGTGAGATCTAGGCGTATGGATCTGCTTATTTATGGGGAATCTTATGCCGATTTGCTTCTTATCCGTACTCGGATTTTGTCTTCCGCTTCCGCTTGGTACTCTGATGTTTGATGTATGAGGAGATATCCTAAACTATCTATCTAGGATATTTGGATCTTGCCGTATGGCGTTGCTATATTTCCTTTCTTTTTAGATGGAATGGCTCTGATGTACTGTTGTATGGTGGCTTGCATACATACTCATTTGTGTATGTAGTTGATCCCTTCGCCTGCCGATTACGCCGCCCGTTCTTGTCCCGATGTTTGGAAATGGTTGGGACGGCCGAAAGGTCTACCTGTGAGTGGCATTTGGGCCCCACCGTACTATTTCAACCATTTCCGTTCATCCAGGCTTGTAACTAGGAGCGTAATTCACTGAGGTAGTTACAATTGGTATCAGAGCCATCCCGACCTTCAGGGTCTCAGCCAAATGGTCGTTGTCTGTCTAGCAAATATTTCTGGGTAGCTATGTATACTAGGGAAAAAACAAAACGCGAGAGTAGGACTGCTCCCACTTTTCTTCTTACCCAACCACCACCCTTTTCTGGTAAGGAAGTGTAACGTTTTCAATCCTCTTCTTAAAATTCAAACTAGGATTCACGTGTTCTGGGTTTCCATAGTACCATAGAAAGTGTGTGTGTGTAATTCCTTGTCTATCTGTTGCATCCATTTGTTATCACAATCTGCCTTTGGTTATCAACTGTTGGTACATTCCATACTGACAGGCTTTGGAAAACCGGCGCGATCTATCGGACTCCTTGTAAACCGGTGCCATCTTCTTAAGGGTGTTCTTCCTTCTAGCAACTCCTCGTTCTGTGTAAGCATCAGTTGCTAATCTCTATCTGATAAGTGATTTTGCGCATCTATTGGTATTTTAATGCCGAAAAATGCGGAAAATTTTTCTTTAATATATCTGTGTTTCCACACTCCTTTTCAGTCGTGTGTGAAACATTATCTATCTCCCTTTTATCAGCATGTCCATGCTAACTCATTCTTTTGTCACCGGCGCTTAATCCTGGAGTTTCTTTTTATCTCCAATTCTCTTGGGCTAATTACATAACATGTGTCGATCCGATGCTGGTGATTGTAATTTGGCTCTCGGCATAGCTATATTCCACTCATGATAAGTGCCGATTGGAATATGGAAAAATGCTATCAACCGTCACCATCTGGAGGATAAGGTTATCTCATGTGATTTTGAGTACACCGTGATCATATCTATGCATATTCAAGCATCTTTGGCAATCCGGAGTTTCTCAAGGCCTTTGTGATGATCATCATCCATCATCTTTGCATCTTTGAACCCCATATCTGCAAAATTCTCTTTGAGATGAGGGAATTGCATCTTTTCGTCTTTGGTAGCTTTGCTTGAGGTATGAGCTATATCATCGTTCCTTTATCCAAGATCTCTCTATCTTTGTAACCGGCGATCCAATCGAAAATGTGAACCAGGTGACATCTCTTTTTCTTTCGAAGGACCAGATAATATATTCTTCCAGTGCATCTTCTTCAACACGAACCCGTGCTCTTAATATTGATCTTTCTAAGAGCGTTGAGCTCAGAAAGTGTTTCGAGCATTTGTTCGTTTCTCCCGTCTCTTGAACTTGATATTCTGGGAATATCTTGTTAATCCATGGTGGTATATGTTGATAATATGCTTGCCTATTAGATATCAATGAAAGAACATGGAAGATCATCTGTGTCTCTTTCTCTCAAGCTTCGTGAGCACTGCCTGTGTGCAAACTCTCAAAGTGAGAATTCTGACTTTTTGAAGTCACCTATCTCGACCACGTCCTTCTGCTAAATACATTGCTTCAATTCTGGAATTGGCAATCCATTGTTAATTCCATCCTCCATCTTCAACCAATCCGGAGTTGTTCCTTGTTGGCAAGTTATCATCGTCGTTCCGCCAAAGATTTCCTCAAGACTGCTAAATCTCTCAATCATTTCAAGAAGAACATGGAGTTCTTTCACCTCAGTCTCGTCAAGTAATCTCTTGAAACCCTCTCTCTCTATCGTTTATGCTCAATCCACCGGAGGCCATGAAGACTTTTCAGATCTTTCGTAATCCTTCTGTGCAAGTGGTGCTATCTTTTTCTTTATCTGTGGAATCTTGCAGTTGTCTCCGTGATCTTCCTTCATATCTTTCCGGTGGCTTGGTACTTCCGACATGACGACAACATCATCACCCTTATCTATCTTGAATCCGGCGAATCGTTTGCATCTATCCTTGTTTCTAACGGAGTTCCATGAGCTCTTCTCATCAATACCTTCAGTCTGTTTCGGTAGTTGGGTTGCATGGTTTTCTTATTCATGTGCGGAGTAATGCTTTGAGTGCGGGATGGAGTAGCTACCATACCACTACTCTTATCATTCACTCTTGTACATTGAATTGGTGAATTATTGTGATTTCACTCCTTCCACGGAAGTTAGAAGTGGCCTTTATCCCTTGATACTTTTACTTCCGTCCTTGTTCTCCGGAGTGCTCTCTCGAAGAAAGTAATCAATAATCTCTTGTTGGTGATCTCGTCTTTTCCTACACGGAGCAAATCATCAATTATCTGGTGGAACAAACGCAAAATCCTTTCGTTCCTCGTCTTTCTACTGGTGCTCGACATCCTCAAACAAGATGGAAGGAAACTATCTCTCTTTGTTTCATCAATTCTTTTGCTGTGGTAAAGCCAATTATGGTTGAGGCCATCGGCCGCAAATCTATTGCGTTAGCCTCAAGGCTAAAGAAAGCAATAAGTATCTCTTCAATAAACTCCAGATCCTCCATATTCTTTGCTTCTCGGGTTTCCACCATGATCTAGCTTCACATCAGTCTCTTGAAGTTAAATCCGCGCACCTCAATTGCGTGATCTTTGGGTCTTACCGGCGCAAGAAGAATCTAATCCGACGATGTCTAGCTAAATCTTTGTGTTGATATCAAGGGACTCTATTGTTTGAAGGCAATATTGTTTCCGTACTTCATTTCTCAAATCCGGGAGAAGATACGATGCTATTGTCATAGTGGTTCAAACCTCTCCAACCTAGCTCTTTCTTCCGGCAAGACAAAGATTCATCATCTCTTGTATCAGTAAATCTTTAATCTTAACGGTATGTCTTTCTTACCCATGATACATCATCTTGTCCTTTCTTTCACAAGTGGTTCTATTCTTTTATCATGTTTCTTGAGAAAGCCGGAGCTACGTCCATCCTATCCTTCTTGTCTCACGACAATCCTTCAACTATTCTACCCGTTGTTTCTCAAGCAAAACGCAAGACCCGCAACAAGTCTAGCAAGTTTTGCAAGGTGTAGTGGTCGCACCATTCCGTTGTTCTTCAACTTGGGAACGTGAGGGTCACCTTCGTTCGAACACCCACCTCTCCTTGTGTTGTTTTCTTTTCCTAGGAATCTCAAGCAGATTCTTGTTTAGTGGGGGAGAGTTGTAGCATCCCAATTGTCTAACAATTGCAATGCTACTAGCCTAGTCTATATATATGCTACTTCAAATATATAATTGTTGCATCATCATTATATCATGCTCATGTCATCATGCCTCCTTGCATTTGAGCATCATATAAAACCCTTTTCCATTTGGTTCTTATCTCATATGCATTAGTAATTGTATTTGCTTCTTGATATTGTATTTGGTTCTTGATATATTGTTTAATGCCCAAGTTGAGTTGGGGGCATATCTCTTATTAACTCCACCACCTTTCTTTCACCACCTTATAATTCCACCATCCAACTAAATATGAGCTTTGCACTTTATTGAGTTACCTCTAGCTCATGTGGGTTGGGATGGATCCAATTCTTGTTCCACATGCTCTCATCTTAGCATCATGTTGTTTTCACATCATTGATATATGAGAGCCACATGGCCACCTTTGCATGCCTTGTGAGTGGAACCCTTTTTCCTAGCTTCCATATGGATTATTATGGAATTATGCTCATGTGGGAATATTTTGGGACTATTGATCATCTAGTGGAACATACACACTAGCATGTCCCATTTTATTTCAAACATGGCCATCTCCAACTACTCCACATGGGGCATCTTTTCATTCCTTTTGCTTGGCTTTTATTCCAATTTTGGGAATGCATAATATTAATGCCATGTGACAATATTGTTTTCACAAGAATCAACATGGAAATAAATATTTTGCATGGGCCATGCAAGTACCACCTTTGCTTGTCATTTGGTTTTTATTTGAATCTTGAGTGGATCATCATCATCTCTCTCTACCACCCCTTTTGGCTTGGTTCTAGTGATCTTGCTTAAACCCTATCATCACTTCCCTCTCCTTTCCTTGCATAGATCTTGCTTGAGCTAGTCTTGTTCATGCTTGATCTTATCAAAGGACCACTCCACCTAATCTCTCCTCTCTCTCTAAACCTCTCTCCTAATCTATATCTTAGCTAAACCCAAACCCTACCCCTAATCCACATGTTTTTGCTTGATCTAGTTTGGAGCATGCAATCTTCTAAAAACCCTAAACCACCACCCCCTTCTCTCTTATCCTCTATCTAGGTGCCACTCATATCATCTATCCTTCATCATCATAACCCCCTCTCTCCTAAACCCCATCTAAACCTAAACCCTAAGTCTACCCCCTCTCTCTCGGCCTCTCTCTCTCTCTCACTAGCTGGCCCCACCGGCCACCTACACCCCTGCCCTAGCTACCCTCTACCAAGCCCTGGCCCGAGCCCATCAACCCTAGCCCGATCACCCTCCTTCCCTTTTGCAAAAGTGCACCACCCCCCATGTGCCTCTCTCCTCTCTCCCTTATCTCCCCAACCACCCCAGCTCACCTTACCATCTCAGATCCGTCCAGGAGGGGCCCAGGTTCCTCTCTCCCTCCCTTTCTTCCTCTCCTTGCAGCCTCACTTGGCCATGGCCTTCCCATGCCGAACCCCAAAACCCTAGCCCATCTACCTCCTGGCCTCGTCGATCTGAAGCTCACCAAAACGATCCAGAAGCACCAGGGCGTCCTCTGCTTCCTCTTCATCGCCTAGCCCCGCTGGAAGCCACCGGGAACCGCCGGAGGAGCCCCGCCGCCGCCGTGCCCGTGAGCAGCAGGAGTGCTCCGGCCCCCTGCTTCCCCGACGATCGGCCTACTGGCCGCTTCATTGCACCAGATGGTCGCTGGTGAGCCCCTCTTCCCCCTAGACATCGTCTCCCTCCCCCTCTCGCCTTGCATCGCCGCCGCCTTCCGTCGGCGCTTCTGTGCCAGCCTCAGCGCTCTGGCGGCAGCTGGGCGGCTTCCTTTGTTCCTCGACCTACCCCTCTGCGTTAGATCGCTGAACGAGACTTGTAGCCCGATGTCCCCTCTTCAACTTTCGTTTTAGCCGCGTCGCGTTTCTCCCAGCGGACTCGTCGCCACGGTCGACGAAAAGCAGCCGGATCCGCCCGTCGGGGCGGTTTCACAAATCGCAGCGGCAATGGATGACGCTTTGTGTTTAGGCCCTGTAGTTTTCCGCCTCAACCCGTGGTCCCCACGGCCCCACCTGCCAGCCTCGTTACCTCTTTGCAAGTAAACCCCCGGAAAACCCAGTCCATCACGAACCGATCCCCAGCGCTGGATGTACGTGTCGACGCGTTGCGTTGGCAGCCATGATATGGCCCATGACCACAGGACCCACCCGTCAGTCGCAGAGGCTAGGATAGCTCGCGGTGGTAAAAGTTTTCTGCGCGTGTGTTGATCCCAGTCAGCCAGTGGCCCCACCCGTCTGTGTCTGAGGCTAGCTCTGCCTGAGTAAGAAAATATTTTTCTGAAATCTGTTTTAATTCAAATCTTTTCCAAATTATTTTAAATTCAAATTTAATTCTGTTTTTAAATATCTTTTAAAATATAAATCCAATTTAGACAAATAATATATGTTTTCAAATCAGAAAAATATGAGGAATACAAATCTTTCATCCAAAATATATTTTTGAACATTTAAAATTGCAAGTGGATTTAAATTACAATAAAATGCCCCTTTGACTTAAATAATTAATAACTTTTGTTTTATAAGTCCAAATTTAATAAATAATATGTCTAAAATGATTAGCTCGACGAGACCTTTCTGTTTATGCATTCCATGGTTTGTTTTGAAGCATGCATCATATAAATATAAAGTGAACAGCAACTAATATGAGAATAAAATGGGGCCAAAACCCAATAAAATGTTTATTTCTTGTATTCCACACCTCACCCATGCCATGCTACTTTAATTGACATGCAAATTGTGCATCATTCATCATGGCATGATTGTTTGCTTGAGGCATTTAATTCATATGCTTGTGCACTTTATTTATGTTGGCCCTTGTGTGTTTGGTTCTTCTTCGAATAGACGCTGAGCAGGGGATATATCAAGAGAACCAGGAGCACTACCTGATCCGTCTCTCGCTTCAAGCGAGGCTGCAAGCACTACCACATGCTTGCATACATATAGTACCTATTGCCTCTATCTTATTCTTGCATCATTGAGTCGCGATTGCATTAAACTGAATCCCAAGTATTGCATAGCCTTTACTTTTAAACCCCACCGAAGCTTGTTCCTCCATCCCATGAGCCATTACTACAGGAGTTGTTTGAGCCATGTGAGTCATAGAACAGCATGTGTAGGGTATGTGAGTGTCTGATGGATAACGAGGTACCTAAACAACTTAACCTGAGTAGTAATGGGATAACTAATGAAAGTGGCATCGGTGAGCCATATTCGCTATTTGGTTTTTCAGGCTCACTTGTGTCCCGTAGGACCCCGAGTACTTGATTCATGTTCCTTGAATATTCACGCTATCCACATCCGGGAGGCTTATGAACCCCCCTGAGCCTGAGCTTGATTCATTCTTATTTCTTGGGGCCACAAACTAGTTTGAGGTTTTATTTACTATCCTGTACTTATGCCATGCTTCTTGCTTTATTTAAATTGTGCGAGGTCTTTACTGCATCTTGTTAGGAAAGCGGAGTGTTTTCGCGGTGTCGACAAGCCCAGTCACATTTTCGGGTTCCCAGTCGTTCACAGCCATTGGCGCAAACCTTGAGTCCGTCTCGGAGTCGGCCAACTTCGTCGCGGGTAGCTTAATGGGGTGGCCCCCTGAAATATTTCTGAATCCTGCAATCGCTTTGTCGTGACTGCCTCGTTGGGTTTTGATTTGGTTTTTCCGAGGCATATCGAGTGTGTGTTGCTATTTGTGCACCCCTGCAGGGTAAAACTTTCTGAAAGCCGTGTCCGCGGTTATGGACGACTTGGAGCACAGTTTCTCGATCATAGACAAGCATAACTAAAGTACCGCTTTTAATTTGACTAGACTAGGTACCTGACTAGTAAATAGTGCAATACTCACGGAATGGATAATAAAGCTGCCAACGGATGGGGGTTGTTCGTCCGCTTCCTCGTCGGTAAGCGGGGAGGAGGATGGATCTGTTAATATTACCCTTATAACTGTTGTTATTAATTCATGGACATCCGTCTATCTCTGGTTAGGCGGATGGTTAGCGAGTATCTATAGAATTGCTAGGGTTTATCTTTTGCTGCAATTGCGTCACCCCAGGTTGTGTCCCCTTTAGCGGCATAAAGACTTGCTGAGTACCCCTAGGGTCTCACACGATAAATTATTGGTTCAGATGAACAGGTACCCTCGCAAGATGGATACTGGGTGGAAGAGACGGACGATGTGGGCAACGATCATTCGGTGTAGAGATTCCGGGAATGGGGATCCGTGAGATCTGTGGGCGGGATCTGCTTATTTATGGGGCATCTTATGCCGATTTGCTTCTTATCCGTACTCGGATTTTGTCTTCCGCTTCCGCTTGGTACTCTGATGTTTGATGTATGAGGAGATATCCTAAACTATTATATCTATCTAGGATATTTGGATCTTGCCGTATGCGTTGCTATATTTCCTTTCTTTTTAGATTGAATGGCTCTGATGTACTGTTGTATGGTGGCTTGCATACATACTCATTTGTGTATGTAGTTGATCCCTTCGCCTGCCGATTACGCCCGTTCTTGTCGATGTTTGGAAATGGTTGGGACGGCCGAAAGGTCTACCTGTGAGTGGCATTTGGGCCCCACCGTACTATTTCAACCATTTCCGTTCATCCAGGCTTGTAACTAGGAGCGTAATTCACCGAGGTAGTTACACCAACAGATGCCCCAGGACTGCAAGCAGTACTACCGGATCTGGGCAGTACTCGGACAGGCACTCTGAGTCCCCAACTACCGCTCCCCTCATCAGCGCCAACGGAAGTCCCAGGACTGCAAGCGGTACTACCGGGCCCGGAAGCGGTACTACCGGTTGAGACCGGTACTACCGGTCGCTAGACTGGTACTAGTGGACGTGCGTGAACCAGATCGTGTAAAGTTGGCCCAGCGCCCTGTAACCCTCTCTATATTTCGCCATTTCGTTCCTAAACTACCCCTGTTTATGTGGCTGGCCTATAAATAGCCCGCACCCTCTATTGTAAATCCTATACTTGGATAATAATAGATTGAGGACACCCCTTTGTGGATCTTTCATCTATTGGTCTCATGCTCCTACCAAGGGGCACCCTATTATCCACAACCTCTTGGATCTTGCCTAGTGCGTTCAAGTTGTACAAGGCCTTGGGTTCTCGGTTTCTTGCCCCCAAGTCGTCAAGATATCACCAAGCACCTCGCCCCCGTTGTTGGTCATGGAGAGAGAGCTTCGCCCAACACCGATCCTAGGGATTATGTTGGACTGGTTGCCACCGGTGTGAGTTATCAGCGTGTATCGTGATTTGTGTGCGTGAGTTCGTCGGGTTCTTCGTGTGCGTGTGTTCGAGGATTTCATCCCCTCTCCCCTTCCACCGCTTTACCCTCCATTCCCGCGGAGATTCGTGAAAGATCGGGCCACCCCAAGGGGCTACCCCATAACATCTTTGGTGAAGGGAAAATCCCATGCTCACCATGCTTGACCTTGTCGCCTTCAAGGTTGGATGCCATAAGATGGGCATCATCGTTCGCCTCCATGGCCGAAGGGAAAATCCCATGCTCGACCATTTTGTGGCCATCTCGTAGTAGTGGTGGAGGTAGGCTCATGCTATCCAACTTGGCAAAGTAGAGGTCTACATTTTCCTCGTTCGCGAGGTCGTGGAAGTCAAGCGTAGGCGTTGAAGCTTGATGGTGTGGATGAAGGCTTGCTATTGGTGCCATTTTGGTGGTGGCACTAGTAGTTGAAGGTGCCTTATGATGGTGTCGACGGAGGTCATTGGCGTGCCTTGCCGATGGTTGATGTTGGTGAAGCACTTGGTCATCCACATGACGCTCACGACGGTGATCATTTGCCTTGGCACTCTTCTTGTGCTTGTGGTGCCTTCTTGAGCTTGCTTGAGCATTATGGTTGGTGCTCATCACGAATTCTTCGTCTTGGTGGAGAAGATGCCTTTGACGATGTCTTGTATCCTCTTTATGGTGGCGATGCTCATGAGAGGATGTTTATCGATGAAGATTCTTGTTTCTTGGCGCCTCTTGATGCATATGATGTTTGGACGCCACTCTTGTTTGGATAGGAGTTGGAGCTTGGCGCCTTGGAGGTGATGTAGCTTGGCACCTTGGAGATGGTGGAGCTTGACGCCTTGGAGGTGATGGAGCTTGGCGCCTTGGATATGGTGGCGCTTGACGCCATCTAGGTGGTGGCACTTGTCGCCTTGGAGGTGGATCATCGAAGTAGGTGGTACCCTTTGGTGTGGCACGCTTGGCCTTGAAGGTCATGGAATCTTGATGATGTGCCTCCTCTTGCTTGGCGTAGTAGGCTTCCATCTCCACGCGGTGGAGGAATTCTTCATGGATCGTGGAGGAGCCATCCAACTCGATGAAGTTCTCCGTGTCCTCCATGCTCAGCGAGGCGTCGTCAATGTCGCACTCGAAGTCATCCATGCTTGGGGAGTAATTGTTGGTGTAGTACTCCATATCACCCAAGCATGTGGAGCCATTGTCGATGTAGTGCTCCATAGGCTCCATGCATGAGGAGCCATTGTCGACGTAGAGCTCCATGTCTTCCATGCATGTGGAGTCGTCGTAGGTGTAGTGCTCCGGGTCCTCAAAGCATGCGGAGCCATTGTCAGTGTTGTGCTCCGTCATGTCCTCTATACTTGTGGAGTCGTAGTCATGGTGGCTCATCATGGATTCTTCATAGATATCATCCTCGGTTCCGGAGTCCCTAGACATGATGCACAAGATCAAGCGGTGTATATGGAAGTGGTAGTGGGAGTTAGGGATACAACGTCAAACCTTACTTTACCTTGGAAGATCGTATCGTACAAGTGGCCACACTTGAGAGCAATAAACCAAGCAAAGTGAAGTTCACGCGGAACACCAAAACCAACCACGAACCAAAAAACACACACACACAAGGCCTATGGTGGATAGGTATGGAAAGTGGCATGTCAAGAACCAATCCGAAATCAACATGTTGTAATGGCAAGTAAAGAACCACAATGATCACAAAGCAAAACAAGTCAATCCACAAGATAGGAAATATGTACAAGTAAACACACACGGTGGGATAAATGGGACTTGTGCGATGGAGAAAGTGAGCTAAGAACCAAATGATTACCTAGCGAAGACTATAAGCTCGTGTCACACAAGTACAAGGAGAGACGCTAGTTCGATTGCACAAAATTGGTGGGCTACAAGATATGCACAATAAGTACCACCTATATGATGTTCATCGAGCTTGCGCTTCCTATTCTATGAGGCACATGTATATTTCTTTCTTTATCTCTTTTCCTTTTTCTATTTTTTTTCTTTTTTTCTTTTTCTTTCTATTTTTCACTTGCCTCTTCCTTGTGCCAACAACTATACAAGATAACTATATGAGATAGCGCTCACAATGTTTGCTTGGAATCTACAAGGTATCAAATGTGCATAGCCCAAGCAATCATAATAGGAACTAGTCTCAATAGGTGTTTGTTGCTCGCAAATATAGTGGGGTTCACAAAGGAATGCAAGTGGGGAGAAGTCGCGGAACGTTTATACATTTCGTCGACGATCTTCACCCTTTATTGTTGGATTCCGCCTTGATCACGGAATTTGGATGGAGTATATAGCATGAACAACGTGGATGATGATGTAGAGGTCCTTCTCCTCTTCGAAACGAGCTAAAGAACACCAAAATCCGAGTTCGAATGCAAAAGTTATGCTCAAAACGGCGAGGGGCTGAAATCTGGGAATCTTTTTTTTCTTTCTGTACTGGGCGGTAGTAACGGATATTAGGACCGGTAGTACCGCTTGGTCCGGTAGTACCGGATATTTGGACCGGTAGTACCGCTTGGTCCAGGGACGCCCAAATTTGACGCGTTTTCGCGATTTTGGGATGATTTGGGCGGAAAATCTTCAAGGAAAACACCAAATCGACGGGGAAAATCAAGGAATTAGGCTATGGGAACGCAAAGGAAGGTAGATCAACAAGTTTAGCAAGTAATCCACGGATCAAAACCTACCAAAACGCACTCAAATCACAGATCGATCCAAAACACGAATTGGGGCTATTTTTGGTGGAATTTTCGAATTTATGGGGAAAAGACCAAATCGATGAGAAATCCGTGGCAACCAAAAGCTGCTGATACTAGATGATGGAGGGGTTAACCTCTTGGGTGGCCCGATCTTCACGGATCTCGTGGTCAAATCGATGGGAAAGCAAGGGGAAAGGGAGAAGGTAGCGGAAGCGAACACACACCTCGCGAAGAACACGATGAACACACGCAAAAACTCACACGAACAAGGCCGATTGCTCCCGAACGGCGGCCACCGGTCCGATAGAATCCTCGCAAGGAAAGATCGGTCAACGTGCTCCCTCAAATCCACATCGTAGAGGGAAGAACACCTTGGGGAGGGTCTTGACAACTTGGAGACGAGACATCGAACTCCAAGGCCTTGTTCAACGATGGATGCGTGATGCAAAGTCCAATCGAGGTTGGTGACGATAGTCGGTCCCCTTGGTAAAGGGGATGAGGCAAAACTAGAGATTCCACAATGGGGGTTGTCTTTAGTCTATCATCTATGCCTAAGGGATACATGAGGGGTCGGGGCTCTATTTATAGGCCAGCCACTAAACAAGGGTAGTTTGGGGATAAACTAGGCGAATAGGTAAGTAAAGGGGGATACATGGGCTGTGGCCCAACAGTGTATGAGCACCTACATGACCGTGAATCTGGGACTTAGGACAGTAGTACCGGTCATCACCGGTAGTTCCGCTCTAGGACCGGTAGTACCGCTTGCGGTCCTGGAGCGTCAGTTGGAGCCGTCGAGAGCGAAGCGGTATCGTACAGTAGTACTGACCCGGTAGTACCAGTTCCGCCCGACCTAGTACCGCCGCGGGACACACAGCTGATCTGTCTTCTTCCTCCTCCTCTTCCAAGCTTCGGTCTTGTCGGGCTTGATGCTCCGAGCTTCCTCCCTTTCCTCTGTACTGGTCGGTGTGAGCCTATCATGCATATGTGATGGAGTATGAAGTAGCATACCATTCAATAGGGGAGGAAGTGGGCTCGCATAGAGGAACGGATTCACCTTTGGAGTCCATGACGACTTGGCGTAAGTTGAAGACCTTGATGTAGTAACGACCGTAGGTCAGGCTGCATCAACTAGCCATTCATATAAGCCAAATTTAGTTTTGAAAGCAGTTTTCCACTCATCCCATTCTTTCATCCTAATTTGATGATAACCACTACGCAAATCAATCTTAGAGAAAATAGCAGCACCACTCAATTCGTCAAGCATATCTTCTAAGCGTGGAATAGGATGACGATATTTAATGGTGATGTTATTAATAGCTCTACTGTAACACCGCGGTTCTGAAAAGAACGTGGCTTCTATGTGACATGCCAATCCCTAGATCGGTTCATTGGCCCACAATAGAATGAGATGAATAACATAGCAAAATATCCGTGTATCATAAATAACGAAGATCCAGAGTACCATTATTACAATAAAAGCTTAGCCCAAGGCTAGCTCAAATTATTCAGGTAGCAACATAAATAAAGCAAATTGTCCATTCTTCAAATTGACCACAAGTGAACAAGTGCCGAGTGAAGTACCGTGGCCTATATCGATTACTCAGAATCGGAATAACCTGCAACATGAAACGTAGCAGCTCCGAAGGGTCAATACATGGAATGTATGGCAAGTAGAGCTAGTAAAGGAGACAATAGTGCTAACACCTACATGCATATTTGGCAAGTGGAGCTGTGTCTGGCTTGCATTTGCAAATACCTTTGTCCTACTTTCATAAACAGTTTTAGATTTTCTTTGAAAAGATCCCAATTAAGTTAACCCAACAATATTAAAACAATTATGAAATTGGAATGAGCGAGAAACATATCATGGAATCAATATCAAGCAACTCAGTTGTCCATAACCGGGGACACGGCTAATCGATTAGATTATACACCCTGCAGGGGTTAGTACACTTTACCCATGTGACTTGGCCAGCCCAGCTCGTACCATCACTCTCATTTTGGGTGATGATAGGGAGAAGTCCAAGAAGAGACTGTTCGGGAAGTAGCTCCCTAATCCCGACGCGCACCGGTCCATCCAACCAAAATTCTACATCTCTGGATACGCGGGTTTGAGTTACCACAACCTACTAAGTCCAACCAACCGCCCATTTCATTATTGGCACATGGTTGTACACGTAAGCTACAAAATAAAGAAGCCAATCATTCTCTCTTGATACCTGGGTGCCTTTCCGCAATGAAACCACCAAAAATTATCAATCCCATCACACCCAGGAGATTCATTGATTAAGTTGTTTTAGTTTTTGCAAATCAACTCATTTAGAAACAACTTTCAGTGATGTAACCCAGCCCTCGTTCATCATAGCATGGCTAAGCACATCTACCAACGGTGGTTCATCTACAAGGAAAGCCCTACCACATAATAGGTCATAGCATAGCGATAGTATCATCCTACACATGCATCTACAAAATACTCGACAATGCATTGAAAATAGTAGGACAATATCATGAACAAGGTAGCATCTACTTGCCTTGGTTGTAACGGTGGAAAGAACAATCCACATACGAGCAAGCGTTGCACTCGTCACAATCTACACGATACAATTGCAATTATAAACAAACAATCCACAAACATATGCAACAAAGATGATGCATGAAAGCGTGCACGACAAGTGAATTGGTGCTACAGCTGCACCACATAATCCTATTCAATAATACTACTGATTGCATGCATGGAAAATAGTTTTAGCGCAAGGAAAACTATTATGCAAAATATAATGCTCAAAACTAGAGCTAGAACTCAATTAATCCACTACCGGTAGTATACTGTTTGCAAAATCTTGCGAAAATTCTAACGCATAGGCCTTGCTATTTAGGAACAGTACCAACTGGAATTACTCAAAAAGGAATTATAAAACTCCCCGAGTAATTAAAACACTGCAGAAATCCACTAGGCAGTTTCTGCAAAAGTTTTTACTGTAAGCCTATCCTTTTAATTCACGAAGAGATTCCCCTCGTTCTACTGAATCCAGGGACATATCATACGCAATTTTTGGAGGTACAGATCTTTTTCTACGAATTAATTACTCCAAAAAGGCCATTAACTAATTTGATTAAACTGTACTAAACCTTGCTGCAAAAGTGTGAAACAATAGTACAGCAAGATTCTACACGACTCACTGAATCTACACATATTTTCTTTGCAATTTTTGGCCCAGCGGTTTAATTTCTATGCAAATTACAAGTTTCTACTGAAATCTGCCAACTAAATCGATTAAAGAAAATACCCGGTCAACTGTGTCTGTTGACTGGTCCACGTGGCTGCTGACTGGGCGCTGACTGGGCGTCTGACTAGTCAACGCCTAGGGGCTGATCGGTCAACGGCCGATCCGGACCGCTGATCTGAGATCCAACAGTCCCAAGAGATGGCGGCTGCGGACTCACCGGAGACGAACGGCGGCGAGCTCGGGACGGTGGCGGCGATCGGCTTCGGCGACGGCGGTTCCTGCGCGGAGGGGAAAACGGTCAGCGCGCGGATTCGGCGGTCGGCGACGGCAGCGATGGCTGGCGTATGAGCGTGGCAGCGGCCTTGGCGTCTTGCTGGCGGCAGCAGCCTTGGCGGTACGGGTAGTCTTCTGTGTCTCCAGAATCTTGATCGGCTTCTCCTCATATGTCAAATCATTCTCAAGCTGAACCTCCTCTAGTGGTACAGTGTCTCTCAATGGTGTATTCACCATCTCCGGATGGCACTTCTTCAGCTGGGATGCGTGGAACACATTGTGAACAGCAATGAATGAGCCTCGCAACTCAAGCGATAAGCAACTTCTCCTTTGTGCGCTAAGACTCGATACGGTCCAATAAACCGAGGTGCCAGCTTACCCTTAATTCCAAATCTCTTGATTCCTCGAAGCGGCGATACTCTCAGGTATGCTCTATCACCTATCCCGTACACCACTTCCTTGCGCTTGGCGTCAGCGTAGCTCTTCTGCCTTGATTGTGCTACCTTCAGCCTGTCCCTAATCAAGGCGACCTTCTCCTCGGCATCCTTGATCAAATCTGGTCCAAACAACTGACGTTCTCCTACCCCATCCCATAGCAATGGTGTTCGGCACCGTTTCCCATACAGCACATCGAACAGTGACGTCTTGATGCTGGTCTGATAGCTGTTGTTGTAGGAAAACTCAGCATATGACAAATTCTCATCCCAACTAGAACCATGAGCCAAGGCGCAAGCTCTCAGCATGTCTTCCAAAATCTGATTCACCCTCTCGGTCTGTCCATCATGCGGGTGAAACGCCGTGCTAAACTCCAATCTAGTACCAAGCGACTCGTGCAGCTGGCGCCAGAAGTGTGAGGTAAATTGGGTGCCCCTATCAGATACGATACTCTTGGGAACTCCATGTAGGCACACAATTCTGTCCATGTAACTCTTGGCCAACTTTGCACTCGTGTAGGTTGTCTTCACCGGTATAAAGTGGGCTACCTTAGTCAAATGGTCGACCACTACCCAAATGGAGTCATATCCTGACCTGGTCCTGGGCAATCCTGTGATAAAATCCATTCCCACTCTATCCCACTTCCAATCCGGCACAGGCAATGGCTGTAGCAATCCTGCTGGCTTCTGGTGTTCCGCCTTCACTCGACTACATACATCACATAGGGCAATATGCTCTGCGATGTCTCCCTTCATGTTGTTCCACCAGAATCTGTCCTTTAGGTCCATATACATCTTCGTATTGCCCGGATGTATGGAATACGGCGAGTCATGAGCTTCCTGCAGAATCAACTTCCTTAACTCCGGATCGTTGGGAACGCACAAACGATCTCCATACCACAGGGTACCTTGCTCATCCTCGCGGAATTCCCTTGATCGACCATCCTTCATCTTTTCCTTTACTTCATCTATCTCTTTGTCTCCCACTTGAGCCTTCCTGATTCTGCCCTGTAGCGTTGGTTGGACTTCCATTGTTGCTAAGTATCCTTCAGATACTACCTCCAGCCTAAGGTCCTTGAATTGCTTGCACAAATCCTCAGGCAATTCACCAATTGTCAATCCATTGGCATAAACCTTCCGGCTCAGAGCATCTGCTACTACATTGGCCTTTCCTGGGTGGTATTGCAGATTCATATCATAATCCTTGATAAGCTCCAACCATCTCCTTTGTCTCATGTTCAGTTCCTTCTGCGTAAATATGTATTTCAGGCTCTTGTGGTCGGTGTACACATCACAGTGTTTTCCCATTAAGTAATGCCTCCATACCTTGAGCGCATGAACCACTGACGCTAACTCCAAGTCGTGTGTGGGGTAATTCCGCTCATGGTGCTTGAGTTGTCGCGAGGCATATGACACCACTCTCCCATCTTGCATCAGCACACTCCCAAGTCCCTGTCGAGAAGCATCACAGTACACTTGGAAATCCTTCTGAAGGTCTGGTAAGCACAGAACAGGGGCGGTCACTAGTCGACGCTTCAGTTCCTGAAAGCTAGCTTCACACACATCCGTCCATTCGAACTTTCTCTCCTTCTTCAGAAGTTCAGTCATTGGCTTAGCAATCTTGGAAAAGTTTTCAATGAACCTCCGATAATATCCAGCAAGTCCCAAAAAGCTTCGTATCTCACCTGCATTCTTGGGCGCTTCCCACTCGGTTGCTGTAGTCACTTTGCTTGGATCAACAGCGACTCCTTCTCCTGACACTACGTGTCCAAGAAACCCAACAGTGTTAACCCAGAATTCACACTTGCTGAATTTGGCATACGACTTGTTCCCTCAGTTTCTCCATAATCAGCCGCAGATGTTTCTCATGCTCAGCATCATCCTTGGAATATATCAGTATGTCATCAATAAACACCACCACGAACTTGTCCAAGTACTCCATAAATACCTTGTTCATCATGGTCATGAAATACGTTGGGGCATTCGTTAGTCCAAAAGACATAACCGTATACTCATATAAACCATACCTAGTGGTGAAGGCGGTTTTTGCGTCCTCCTCCGGATCTTCAATTGGAAGTAGCTTTGATCGCAGATCAATCTTGCTGAACACCTTCGCTCCTTCCGGTTGATCAAACAAATCATTTATGTTCGGTAGAGGTACTTGTTCTTGATGGTTACTTCATTCAGCGATAGTCCACTACTAATCTCTTCTTTGCTGTCTTTCTTCTCCACAAGCGAGCAGGTGCACTTACGACGAACTAGGCTGAATGAATCCCTTGTCCAACTGCTCTTTCAGCTGCTTCTTTAATTCCTTCAGCTCATCCACATCCATCTTATATGGTCTCTTTGCTATAGGTCCTGTTCCCGGCATCAGGTCGATAAGAAACTCTACTTCCCTGTTAGGTGGCATCCCTGGCAGCTCTTCCGGAAACACGTCGGGGTAATCCTTAATCACCGCACAAGATCCATGCTAACCCCTTAAGAGAATTCAACTTACAACTTCGGCGGTAACCACCGACTTGAATCGATCCTCTTACCATCCGGGGTTTTGAGTTAAACGACTCGCTGTGCACAATCTATGTGTCCCTCATGCATAGACATCCAATCCATACCCAGAATGACATCTAACCCCTGTGATTCCAACACTACCAAATGTGCACTGAAGTTGTGTGTTCCAATCCTCACAGTTAAGTTGCGGCATCCTGCGCTAGCTATCATATCTCCTCCAGGTGAACTCACTCTAATAGACCCTTTCATAGACTCCGTAGGTAACTTATACTTATCCACAAAAGCCCTTGATATGAATGAATGCGATGCACCAAAGATCGAAAAGTATAAGTGCAGGTGAGTGTTGATGAAACTTACCAATCACATGGTCAGGCTCATCCGGGATCTCCTCCATATTCATGTGGTTCACGTGGCCTTCTCGTTGTTGGTTGGCTTGTCCCTTCCTCTCCGGACAGTTGTCACATAGTGTCCCTTCATTTACTTGAAGCACGCCACCTCACTCAGATCCTTCTTCACAAAGCTGCGATCACGGTTGCGGTCATGTCCACCGTGTCCTCCAGTGGTGAGAGTGTCCTCCTTGTGGCTGTGGTGGCTGCTCCTATGGTTGTCATGACGATGCCCATCGCCTCCATGGTGGTGGCAGTCATGGCTCCCATGGTCACTCCCTCCATGCTTGGAGTATCCATCATATGAAGTGCGAGACTTGTGATGTGAACCAGAGTGGTGATTGCTACTCTTTCTCTTGCGGCTTTCCACCTGCTTGTGCTTCCCTTCCAAGATTCTGGCCTTGTCCATAAGTTCCTGGAAAGTGGGGCAATAAACCACCAGTAGCTGCACGGAAAGCTCATCACTGAGGCCATCCAATCTCTCCTCCTTTTGCATCAGTGTCAACATCCTCAGGTGCATAACGGGACAGGTTGTTGAACTCCTCAATGTACTCAGCCACGGTGCGATTGGTTTGGCGCAAGTTGCGGAACTCCTTCCTCTTCAGGCTCAGAACTCCTGAAGACACGTGGTTGGTCCTGAAACCTTCCTCAAACATTGCCCAAGTCACAGTGTCCAGCGGGTGGGTGATCTGAAACGTGTCCCACCAAGAAGCGGCTGGTCCCTCCAGTAGGTGAGAGGCAAACCTCACCTTCTCAGCATCAGTGCATCCAACGGTTACCAGATCCTTGTTGACTGAACGCAACCAGTCAAGATCAACCATTGGTTCCGTTGCAGTAGAGAACTTAGTCGGCCTTAGCCTCAGAAATCTGGTGAGAGCATCTCCCTGAGGCTGATTGTTTCCATTGTTGTTGTTGTTGTTCTGAGCTGCCATGAACTGAGTCATTACTTGGGTCAGCTGTGCCTGAGCTGCCATGAGTTGCTCCAACTCAGTGGGTTGACGGCGGGGAGACATCTGCAGTTCAGCACAGGTAAGTTTAGAAAGAATCAACTACGACAATTGGATTCTACCCATGCATATGATCAATCAATAACAAACAATAGCAGACAATCACAAGCAAGCAACACATTAACAAACAAGTGATCCAGCAACATCCCAGGAGTTATCCTAGCAGTATATACCTACTGAAATAGTTTTACAAGAGTTGGCAATGGTTAACTAAACAGTTGATCAACTAAGCAACAAAACAGCAATCGGCCAGAACAATTCAGCAGCGTTCACGAATTTTTTCGCCTGACTTAAACTCATCAGAAAAATAAGCTGATTTTTGCACATACAGTACAGAGAGTTTCACACCAGCTCTATTTTTTTCAGATTTTTCCCAGTTACCAGAAAAATATGAAAAATCGTACAGTACTGCTGTATCAGCAGAAAACTGCAGAGAAAATAACACAGATAGTAACCAAACTTGCCATAACTCTTTCATAAAATTTAGCACAAATAATTCCTGGGATATTGGAGTACAAATAAGCAACTAATCACTCTTAATCTAACAGCAACTAAGATTCACAACGATCGAGATTAATCCTAACGATTTTATCTAACGAGTACTAACTGGTGGACTTCTATCTACTTCTTGAAGAGGTTGCGGTAGGTCCTTGCCGTCATGCATTGGCGCTTCGGTTCACGGTTCAACCATGGCGGCGGAGTGTACACCTCTCCTGAATCATCACTTGAGATCTCAAACTCCACCTCTTCTGGATCCTCCTCTTCTTCTTCACTCTCTGCTGCAACTGCAACAGCCTCATCTCCTCCACCATCATCGTTTCCATCATCATCATCCTCGTCCTCATCATCATCATCATCGTTCCCACTGTCATCATCATTATTGCCACCATCTCCATTGTCGTCATCAGAGGGTGGGTTCAGCTGCGCTTGGAGAGCGGCAATCTGGGCTGCCATAGCTTCAATAGTTTGATCCCTTTCCTGGACGGTCCCTTGCAGCTGTTGTATGTTCTGGATGTTCTCCTGCACGGTACCATGAAGATGAGCTATGGTTGCATCTCTGGCTATCAGGGCATTCTCCAGAACTCCCACAGCTTCATGCAGGGTGTCAATCTCCTGTCCTTGGACCACCATACCATTGCTAGCAAAATCTGCAATCTCCTTTATCATCATCACTTTCTCAGCTAGAGCTCCATTCTCCCTTTCCATGTCCTCTATGTGCCTCCGACGGGGCGGCATGTTGTTCCTGTCACCCGGGGTAACCACAATGTGCCCATCTTCATCACGCCTCCCATAGTCACGGTAGGGTGAATCTGCTGGCAGTAGGTGTCGGACTTGGTGGCACTGGCGAGACAGGGCTTCATGTACGGCCAAGTTGATTCCAAGTCCCCAGTTGCAGTATGTCTTGGTGTAGATCAAATGCATAGGGTTTGGCAAGGCGGCATCCCTGAATATGAAGGTAGTGATCTCCCATGCATCCTCTCCATATCCATAGGTGTACAACCTCCTTCCCTTGAACATGGGCAGTGGCAATCCCAATGACTGCGAGAGCTGTGCTAACTGCCTTGCAAAGGGCCTTGGTGACTCCATGGTTGCATACTCAGTCCTGACTTCTCCCATGTATCAAGTAAAAGAGGAAAGTGTGAGAATAGCATATGGTAAGAATTTACGAGGGTGAAAGGCATAAGATGAAAGACAGGGTTAATATAGGCTTTAGTAAATCTAAGGCTTCCGAGTCCAATCCTAGGTCACGATCCTACAGTAGACACATGGGCTCTGATACCATCTTGTAACACCGCGGGTCTGAAAAGACCGTGGCTTCTATGTGGCATGCCAATCCCTGGATCGGTTCATTGGCCCACAATAGAATGAGATGAATAACATAGCAAAATATCCGTGTATCATAAATAACGAAGATCCAGAGTACCATTATTACAATAAAAGCTTAGCCCAAGGCTAGCTCAAATTATTCAGGTAGCAACATAAATAAAGCAAATGCTCCATTCTTCAAATTGCCCACAAGTGAACAAGTGCCGAGTGGAGTACCGTGGCCTATATCGATTACTCAGAATCGGAGTAACCTGCAACATGAAACGTAGCAGCCCCGAAGGGTCAATACATGGAATGTATGGCAAGTAGAGCTAGTAAAGGAGACAATAGTGCTAACACCTACATGCATATTTGGCAAGTGGAGCTGTGTCTGGCTTGCATTTGCAAATACCTTTGTCCTACTTTCATAAACAGTTTTAGATTTTCTTTGAAAAGATCCCAATTAATTTAACCCAACAATATTAAAAGAATTATGAAATTGGAATGAGCGAGAAACATGTCATGGAATCAATATCAAGCAACTCAGTTGTCCATAACCGGGGACACGGCTAATCGATTAGATTATACACCCTGCAGGGATTAGTACACTTTACCCATGTGACTTGGCCAGCCCAGCTCGTACCATCACTCTCGTTTTGGGTGATGATAGGGAGAAGTTCAAGAAGAGACTGTTCGGGAAGTAGCTCCCTAATCCCGACGCGCACCGGTCCATCCTACCAAAATTCTACATCTCTGGATACGCGGGTTTGAGTTACCACAACCTACTAAGTCCAACCAACCGCCCATTTCATTATTGGCACATGGTTGTACACGTAAGCTACAAAATAAAGAAGCCAATCATTCTCTCTTGATACCTGGGTGCCTTTTCGCAATGAAACCACCAAAAATTATCAATCCCATCACACCCAGGAGATTCATTGATTAAGTTGTTTTAGTTTTTGCAAACCAACTCATTTAGAAACAACTTTTAGTGATGTAACCCAGCCCTCGTTCATCATAGCATGGCTAAGCACATCTACCAACGGTGGTTCATCTACAAGGAAAGCCCTACCACATAATAGGTCATAGCATAGCGATAGTATCATCCTACACATGCATCTACAAAATACTCGACAATGCATTGAAAATAGTAGGATAATATCATGAACAAGGTAGCATCTACTTGCCTTGGTTGTAGCGGTCGGAAGAACAATCCACACACGAGCAAGCGTTGCACTCGTCACAATCTACACGATACAATTGCAATCATAAACAAACAATCCACAAACATATGTAACAAAGATGATGTATGAAAGCGTGCACGACAAGTGAATTGGTGCTACAGCTGCACCACATAATCCTATTCAATAATACTACTGATTGCATGCATGGAAAATAGTTTTAGCGCAAGGAAAACTATTATGCAAAATATAATGCTCAAAACTAGAGCTAGAACTCAATTAATTCACTACCGGTAGTATACTGTTTGTAAAATCTTGGGAAAATTCTACCGCATAGGCCTTGCTATTTAGGAACAGTACCAACTAGAATTACTCAAAAAGGAATTATAAAACTCCCCGAGTAATTAAAACACTGCAGAAAGCCACTAGGCAGTTTCTGCAAAAGTTTTTACTGTAAGCCTATCCTTTTAATTCACGAAGAGATTCTCCTCGTTCTACTGAATCCAGGGACATATCATACGCAATTTTTGGAGTTACAGATCTTTTTCTACGAATTAATTACTCCAAAAAGGCCATTAACTAATTTGATTAAACTGTACTAAACCTTGATGCAAAAGTGTGAATCAATGGTACAGCAAGATTCTAGACGACTCACTGAATCTACACATATTTTATTAGCAATTTTTAGCCCAACGGTTTAATTTCTACGCAAATTACAAGTTTCTACCGAAATCTGCCAACTAAATCGATTAAAGAAAATACCCAGTCAACTGTGTACATTGACTGGTCACGATCATCTTGTTGGGCGTCTGACTAGTCAACGCCTAGGGGCTGACCGGTCAACAGCCGATCCGGACCGCTGATCTGAGATCCAACGGTCCCAAGAGATGGCGGCTGCGGACTCACCGGAGACGAACGGCGAAGCTTCGGGGCAGTGGCGGCGATCGCTCGGCGACGGTTCTCGCGAGGGGAAAAACGGTCGTAGCAGATTCGGCGGTCGGCGACGGCGCGAGGCGGCCAGCAGCGTGGCGGCGGCGTCTGGCGGCGCGTGGCGGCGGTATGGCGCGGCGGCGGCCAGCGCGGCTGACAGCTGTGATGGCAGCGGTGTCTGTGATGCTGCGGCGCAGCAGCGGAGCAGCGTGGGCTGGCGCGGGCGGTCTGTGTGGGCAAGGCTGCGGCGGCAGTCTGTGGCGGGCGCGATCGGTGGGCGGCGGCTCACCTGGTGGCTGCGGGCGAGGCGAGCGGCAGCGGCGGTGTGGGGCCCAGAAGGCGACGCTGGAGATCGAGGGAGACGGGGTCCGGAGAGAGGCAGCAGCAGGTGGGGTCCGCTTTTGTTGGCCCCACGCGGGGTCCTGGTCGATTCTGGCGGGCGTAACGATACAATCCGCCATGGGCTGCATGAGGGCGGTTGGGTCGTGGCCCAAAGAGGGTGCGCCTCTTCCTTTTTCGCAAAAAGTAAAACCTCCGTAACTTTTCCGTACGAGCTCCGAATCGGGCGATTTTTGTTCCTAAATTTTTGTAAAAACGAGGGGAACAACCTAGGGTCAAGGGATGAGTGAAACCACTAGGCTACAAGGGTGGACAACACAAGTCCTAGTAAAGCCTCCCGCAGGAGCCTCGTAGTAAAATAGAGTAGGGTTTAGAAAATAGCGTTTTGCCAAAACTTTTCAATCGGTGGTTTTGCGTGGAAAAGTATGATGCAATGGCATGAATGATATGCAGAACCAAATCTAAAATTTGGGATGTGACATCTACAATCTACACACATGCGCCATGTACCATCTTTCTTAGGAACTAAAATAACAGGAACAACACAAGGGCTAAGAGAAACACGAATGTACCCTTTGTCGAGTAGTGCTTGTACTTGTTTCTGTATCTCCTTAGTTTCTTCGGGGTTGGTCCGGTAGGGTGCACGGTTAGGTAATGTGGCTCCTGGAATAAGATCAATCTGATGCTCTATGTCGCGCATGGGAGGAAGTCCAGTGGGCACCTCCTCTGGAAACACATCACCAAAGTCCTGCAAAACAGTAGAGACACCAAGAGAAATAGGGGCCATGTCGTTAGAAACTAAAACCTCGCCCTTATACATGAGCACAAGCGGCATGGCACTAGGATCCTCTCGAAACTCTCTCATATCTTCCTTGGTGGCTAGCATTAATAGGTTAGGCACTCCCTCTCTTTTCTTTATATCACTCTTTGTAGGCTCTATAACATCATGTACAACTGCAACACTCTCACGGCCTCCAACAGACGCATCTTTCAAATTCACCTCTATTTTCTGTCTAGACTCATTGACAATCTGTTGTGGTGTCATTGGTTGCAGGTTAATCTTCTTGCCTTTACACTCCAACTGATAAGTATTGGCACGACCATTGTGTTGCACATGGCGATCATATAACCAAAGTCCGGCCCAATAACAAATGGCAAACAGTCATAGGAACCACATCAAAATCAATAGAATCTTTGTATGGCCCTATTTCAAAATTCACTCTCACCATATGGTTTACCTTCATCTCACCACTGTCGCTTAACCATTGTATCTAGTATGGCTTGGGATGAGGTAAATACGATAAATTCAGCTTGGCACATAACTCCTTGCTTGCAAGATTCTTGCAGCTACCTCCATCAATAATTACTTTGCAAGCTTTGTTAGGGCCAACGAGAGATTTTGTTTGGAACAAATTGCAGCGCTGAGAGTGAACCACTGGCTGCACACTAAGAATGTGTGGAGATACCACTATAGTAGGTGCATGCTCAGGAAAGGCATCCATATCTTCTTCTTCAGAATCAGCACCATGACCATCAGGATCAACATCATCTCCACTCTCATACTCTCCTTGATCATTGACAAACATCACCTTGCGGTTTGGACAATCTCTCTTGTAGTGACCTCTACCTCCGCAAGTGTGACACTCCACATCGCGAGTACGTGCAGTTGATATATTCGAACCTGAACTAGCCGCAGGAGCAGCTGGTTTCTTAGCATTAGAACCAAAAGAGGGCGAGGGAACATGCTTGGCCGCTGATGTAGTAGGGTAGCTGGTTGCTGCAGGAGGCGCCACAGGAGATGGTGTGGCCCTGGGCAACCGGCTAGTAGCTGGAAAACGACGTGCCTTAGCTTCCTCCGCAAGCTGTGACTCGGCCTCTCTAGCATGATGCAACAACTCGTTCATGTTCTCATACTTGTGATGACGCACTATGCTCTTTATTGGTAACCTCAAATTGTTGAGAAATCGCTGCATGGTCATCTCAAGTGATTCTCGGATTCTAGCACGTTGCATAAGCATCTCCATCTCCATGTAGTACTCATCAACTGTCAAGTTCCCTTGCTTCAATTGTGTCAACTTGTCAAAAATGGAGTGCAAGTAATTGGTGGGTACAAAACGTTCCTTCATGATATGCTTCATCTCTCGCCAAATCATCACTCATTGTCATCCCTTCTATGCTGAACAAGAGCATCCCACCAACGCAAAGCATAACCATCCAATTTTGACGCTGCAAGCTTGACCTTCTTTTCTTCAGTATACTCATACAAGCGCCAAAGCCTCTCTATCTTCAACTCCCATGTAAAATAATCTTCAGGATCAATGGAACCATCAAACTTGGGAATGGAGAATTTAGGCTTGCCCAAACCATTATCAACCGGCTGTATAGGTACACGCTGAGCACGACCGATAGGGGCAAAACCAAGACCATGTAATGGTGCAGGTGCAGGAGCATTAGGGCGTCCCCTGCCTAGTGGCGCATCACCAGCAACACTGCCATCAACTTCATCCTCGAGCTCATCATGCATTGGTTGCTGCTGCTGTTGCTCAATAGCAAGTGTCAAGGCCTCTACGGAACGTTGCAAAGCTGTCACATTCGTGTTGAGGTCTATCACTTGTGTCTTGATAGTAGCCACGTCCTGAACGTTTGCTTCCAAAGTCACTTGCACGTCATGAAGACTCTTGTCAATGGCATCTGTTGTGTTGTTAAACACTAGTGTCAAATGGGATATAATGCTTCATATTCCCTCCAATTGACAAGCTCGTCATCCTTCTTTTTTTGTGCTACAACATCAGAAGCACTAGTAGACATGATTAGTAGATTAGTGCAATAAATAAAATCTATTTGGTGGAACACTCAACTCACTCACAACTGACAAGAAAGTAGATCTTACCGTTCCAAAGTGAATAGAGTTGCGTAACCAAAACGAGATCAAGACTGATGCACTGATGTGATGAAGTGAATATCAAGGGTATAGAGAACGATCAGAGGGCACACAGGTTATTTATGGTGGAGCTATAGGTATGGAATCCTAATTACACCGCAAACAAGTCCTAGTGCTGATCGTACAAACACCTAAGAAACACACACGCAGAGATAAAAGTGGCAGTGCAACTATGAAGGGTGTTGCACTATGCTGGAAAGACACTAGCAAGGCTCAATGTCAAAGGCACAAGATTGCTCAATCTACCGATGCACAAAGAAATCAGTAGGCCTCTTGCACAATTCACTTCTCCTTTGCTCTTTTTTTATATAATCCTTTTTCTTTTTGCTTTTTATTTTGCTCTATTCTCTGTTTTTTTATACTATGAAGCACACTTTGATCACGGCCAATTCACCAACACAGCACCACAACCTATGAGCAGCCTAGAGGAGCGGAAACTAGTCTCAATGGGCAAGTTCCTAACACATAAGTATGAATGGTTGTGGCTAAAGGTTGCAAGAAAAAAATGATCAAAAGTTTATGTGTCAAGTTGTTGCGGCAGAAAAACAGCGCAAAAACGTCTTGGCAGAATCGGTACCGTGGCAGAAAAGAGGCCTTTTCTTGAGTGCCGTGGTATCAGACTCAATTTTTTTGATAATCTGAATTGGCAATAGTAATCAAAGAGGAATCTTTGCTTGGATCGGATTTGAGGTGATGGCGGCGGAAAAAAAGGATGGGAAAGACGACTAGAAACAGAAACTAAGTATTAGAAGAAATCTAGATTGGATCTAATGGAAGAACACGACCAGCAACTAAAACTCGAAAGCAATGTAATCTAGTCTATGGCAAATCTTTTTGTGAGGATTTTTCTATATAGGACGAAACAATAAACTAATCTATGGATGGATTTGTGGATGCTCACCGAGTAAACGAGGAAATCTGATACCAAGATGATATGGGGTGGCCCGATCTTCTCAGCAAGCTCTTATCGATGATGATGGTAGATGTAAGATAACTAGCCTGTAGCTATGAACTCTCCTGCTCGAACCCTGAAGCCAATGCAACAGATCTCGAACCCTATGGGATATTCACAACACCATGCTCTTGCGCACGCAACCGTCGACCACGAACGGTAGTTTGCAATCTACTGATTCCCGGTGGAACAACAGATCACACCCAATTGCAATTGTCTAACTCGATCACAAGTAATTCCAGAGGTTCTAGATAGAAACAACTCCAAAATATTTTAATGTGGTCTAACCGAAAAGAAACGGTACCCCCATCTATTTAAGAGAGAGGGGTGGCTAGGCTAAGAGTCCAAGATGCAAACGACTACAACTAAGATACATGCCGACCCAGGTGGGACAGCTCTCTAGGCGGATAGGCATGTTTCCTGCCGTGGCAGCATATTAGGCCTAAAACATGCCACGGCAGGACTCTTCTGCCGTGGCAGGATTTGGCATCATTTCTCTGTCGCGGCAGAGACTCTGCCAGGTGTTGATCCCTTCCTTTGTAGCTCCTTGCGCTTCCTCCCTCTCCTCCCTCGCGCTTGCTTCATTGATCAACACACCTTCCTGCATGTGCTTCACCTCCTTGTTCCGTGCTATACTTTCTTCTCCAATGTACCTAATCATACAATAACACAAAGACTTAGGCAGTATAAAATTCTCATTAAGTAAAACATCAAGCTCATTAATAAATTCACCTGTTGTTCTAGTGGCTTAGCACGAGCTCTTGTAATTGGTCCAATTCTAATCTCATTGGACTTATCCTTGTTAGTAGCAGCTGGAACATCATCAGTAGTAACTGGGGTAGGTGTAAGTATAGGGATGTCCTCATCATATGATGTCTTGTGAGTAGTTCGTTTAGTTCTCGAGGACATGGGAGAAGTCATATTGTTAGTAGTGGATTTGTGTTGAGTTATTATTCAATGGTTTAGTATTTAAGTTGTGGTGCTATTCTTCTAGTGGTGTCATGTGAAGGTCGACTACATAATACTTCACCATTTATGGGCATAGGGGAATGCATTGTGTATTTGGCTACTAATTGTGGGGTTGCCGGAGTGATAGAAACCTGAACCCCGTTAGGACACCATTGCATAAGGGAGCGTAGGATCTCAGAGTTTAAGGATGTGGTTAGGTTTATATCTTAATTACTTTCCTATAGTTGCGGATGCTTGCAGGGGGTTTAATCACAAGTATGTACTAGTCCAAGTAAGGTTGGTACATTAGCACAGGTTCACCCACAAAACACTTACAACACTAAAGAAGAGTACTTAGCTATTTGAAGCGAAAGCACTTGACAGAATTCCCATGTGTCCTCTAGAATGTTTGGTCCTTATAAGTATTTCCACCGGCTTGTCCTTTGCTAAGAAAGGATTGGGCCACTTGCTGTGTTTGTTCTTTGTCTTTATTACTTGCACTTTGTTTTGTTGCTTTATCAGAAAACCCATAAAAATCCGTTTGCTAAGTATTTATAGAGAATTCCTGCTCCATACCACTAGTTAACACCCTCTGCTCCTTGTTGGGATCGACACTCCTATTTATCAGAAGTATTGCGATACACCCCCTATACTTGTGGGTCATCAAGACTATTTTCTGGCGCCATTGCCGGGGAGTGAAGCGCTATTGAAGAGTGGAACTGGTAAGGAAAACTTCTACTATGAGTATTGATTTTTGTTACTGCTTGTTACTTTGTTTCCAATATGGATAACCCACTTGGTTTTCTGTTTGGGAAAACTACTGCCACTGCTAGGGTAGTAGATGAACCATCACCTGTTGAGATAGATTCTTTTAAGATACCTACAAGTATTGTTGATCGTGTTATGGATAATTATTATTTTGATGATGGAACTGTCCATCCTGGTGATCATTTGCTTTTTATCCATGAATTATGCGGGTTGTTTAAGTGTGCAGGTATCACAACTGAACAGGTGAAGAAGAAGTTACTCTCTTTATCCTTGAAAGGGAGAGCTGAAGAATGGTATAAGCTGCTGAAGAATGGACAATCCATGGAATGGGAGGAAATGACTTCTCTCTTTTATTCTAAATTCTATCCTCCTAGTGAGATTCATAAGGATAGAAATCTGATATATAACTTTTGGCCTCGTGACGGAGAAAGTGCAGCTCAGGCTTAGGGGATATTGAAGTTACTAATGCTTAAATGTCCTATTCATGAACTCCCTAACAATATTATTATCAATAACTTTTATGATAGGCTTTCTCTTCATGATAAAGATTTACTAGATGCTTCTTGTGCTAGATCATTCACACTTATGAAGGAAGAAGCTAAATGGGATCTACTAGACCGTATTCAAGAGAACACTGAAGCTTGGGAGAATGACAAAGGAAGAAAGTCATGTATAAACTATGATTATGAATGCATTAAATCTTTTATGGAAATTGATGACTTCCGTGATGTTAGTAATGAGTTTGGTCTTGATCCTCAAGTTCTTGCAAAATGTTTTAATGCCTTTGCCTCTTATATTGAAATCCCCAAGAAGGAGTGGGACAAGTACCATGCTCCTTATAAAGACATTGTTACCCATGTTCCTGCTAGCATAGAAGTTTGTACTGTTGATCCTATTTTGCCTAAACCTTATGTTGAGAAAATTCCTTTGCCTAAACATTCCATTATAGCTAATGTGGTTAGCAAAAGCGCAAAGAAAGTTGTGGAGCCCGTTGAGCTTATTGATATTGAACCCGTGGTAGCTATTGTAAAAGTTCTTGTCACTAGAAATATAGAGGATGAGCATGTTGTCTTCTGTGAAGACGCTACTAATATTGTTTCTCATCCTAAAAAGCTAGAAAAGCTAGTGTTCTTGTGCTTTCTGTTAAAATTGGTGATCATTGCTATTATGGTTTATGTGATATTGGTGCTAGTTCTAGTGCTATTCCTTATAAGCTTTACAGGGAAATTATGCATGAAATTGGTCCTTGTGAGCTTGAGGACATTGATGTGGTTATTCGCCTTGCTAATAGAGAGCAAGTTTGCCCCATTGGTATCGTAAGAGATGTGGAGGTCCTTTGTGGTAAGATTAAATATCCTGCTGATTTTCTAGTACTTGGTAAGGAAGCTAGTAAAACCTATCCTATTATCTTTGGCAGACCCTTCCTGAATACTTGTGGGGGCTATTATAGATTGTAGGAAGGAATTTTTTTTGACTAAGTTTGATGGAGAGTCTTATGAGTTTAATTTTTCCAAATTTGCCAAAACTCCTTATGAAAATGAACTGCCTAATGACGATTTCAGGGTTGAACAACTTTCTTCTATTTCTCTTGCTCCTAACAATGCCTTGCAGCAATTTATGGAAGATCACGAAAGTGATGTCTTCATGAAGGAAATAAATGAGATTGATGAGGTTTTCCTTCGAGTCGGAGCAACTTAAGAATAATCTACCTATGGAAGACTTGGGTACCACACTACCACCTAAAGTGGACCCTGTTTTCGAATTAATACCTTTACCTGATGATCTTAAATATGCTTATCTTGGTGATAAGAAAATATATCTTGTTATTATTAGTTCTAAACTTTCAGGAAAGGAAGAAGAGAGGTTACTGGAAATACTGAAGAAACACCGAGGAGCTATGGGCTATACTCTTGATGATTTAAAAGGGATTTCTCCTACTATATGTTGGCATGCTATTAATATAGAACCTGATGCAAAACCAGTTGTTGAGCCCCAACGCCGTTTAAATCCCAAGATGAAGGATGTGGTAAGAAATGAGGTATTAAAACTCCTTGATGCTGGTATTATTTACCCTATTGCTGATAGCCAATGGGTTAGCCCTGTTCATTGTGTCCCCAAGAAAGGGGGTATAACTGTGGTGCCTAATGAAGATAATGAGCTTATACCCCAAAGAGCAGTGGTTGGGTATAGAATGTGCATTGATTTTAGAAAGATCAATAAAGTTACTAAGAAAGATCATTATCCTTTGCCCTTTATTGATCAAATGCTTGAGCGGTTGTCCAAAAATACTCACTTTTGTTTTCTTGATGGTTATTCTAGGTTTTCTCAAATTGCTGTCAAAGCGCAAGACCAAGAGAAAACCACTTTCACTTGTCCTTATGGTACTTATGCTTATAGGCATATGCCTTTTGGTTTATGTAATGCTCCTGCTACCTTTCAGAGATGTATGTCTGCTATTTTTCATAGTTTTTGTGAAGAAATTGTGGAGGTTTTCATGGACGACTTCTCCGTCTATGAAACTTCTTTTGATAACTGTTTGCACAACCTTGATAAATTTTTGCAGAGATGTGAAGAAACCAACCTTGTTCTTAATTGGGAGAAATGCCATTTCATGGTTAATGAAGAGATTGTTCTTGGACACAAAATTTCTGAAAGAGGTATTGAAGTTGGCAGAGTCAAAATTCAAGCAATTGAGAAGATGCCCTGCCCTAGAGACATAAAAGGTATTCGTAGTATCCTTGGTCATGCTGGTTTCTATAGGAGGTTTATTAAATATTTCTCCAAAATTTCAAAGCCTCTTACTAATCTTCTTCAAAAATATGTATGTTTTGTTTTTGATGATGATTATAAGGAAGCTTTTGAAACTTTGAAGAAAGCTTTGACTACCGCTCCTATTGTTCAACCACCTGATTGGAGTTTACCTTTCGAAATTATGTGTGATGCTAGTGATTTTGCTGTTGGTGCTGTCCTTGGGCAACGTGTTGATAAGAAGTTGAACGTTATTCATTATGCTAGTAATACTCTAGATGCTGCTCAAAATAATTATGGTACTACTGGAAAAGAGTTCTTAGTTGTAATCTTTGCCTGTGATAAGTTTAGACCCTACATTGTTGATTCAAAGGTCACTATTCATACTGACCATGCTGCTATTAAGTACCTTATGACGAAGAAGGACGCTAAGCCTAGGCTTATTAGATGGGTATTGCTTTTACAAGAGTTTGATCTGCATATTGTAGATAGTAAAGGTGCTGAAAATCCTATTGCTGACAATTTATCTCGTTTGGAAAATATGTCTTTTGATCCTCTGCCTGTTAATGATAGTTTTCCAAATGAGCAGTTGGCTGCAATAAGGGTAAGTACGCATGAAAGTCCTTGCTATGTTGATTATGCTAACTTTATTGTTTCCAAGTATTTGCCTCCCACTTTTACAGCTCAGCAAAGAAGGAAATTCTTTTATGATCTAAGGCATTACTTTTGGGATGACCCACATTTATATAAAAAAGGAGTAGATGGTATTATGCGAACATGTGTTCCAGAATTTGAACAACAAGAGATATTGAGAAAATGTCATGATAGGACAAAGGTGTCCGATCTTTCGATGAGATGGTGATAGTCGATTTGGTGGAGTTCGGGCTTGACGATCCGACTACACGTGCGAGCACGAGCGCCAATGCAATCGCTAGGCCAATCTCCTGGAGGTTACCGATCCTGCGGAAACACGATCAGCCTGACCAGCGAGGGTCTTAATTCCTACCTGAAATCGAGAACAAGTAAGAACTAATATTGCAATCAAGATATTGCGGATTAAGATGAAAGCTTTATTGAAAAGGTGGGATCCTATATAGGTGCGAAGTACAAGAGGCCTCTGCGACGCTCGAGCCTTGGCGAAGTTGCTATGATGGCTAACTTAATGTCTAAACAAAATCCGAGTCTATGGTGATGACTAAGGCGAGTATTTAAGGAGGAAAAGGTAGGGTTCCGGCCAGCCATAGAAGTGGTGGCCGAATCCAACCCTAGAAGTCCTTTTCTCCTCAAATACGGACTCTAAAACGTGGCTATTTAAAATCATGCGAAAATTACATGGGCCTGGCCCAAAATAAAGGTGTCGCAGCACCATATTAAGCTATGGACGAATTTGTGAAGTATTAATCTTGAATATTTCGTCCACGCCTTCTTTCTTCATTATGGTGGCCTCAAAGTTCTAAAATCTTCATCCGTGCCCTTCTCTTGGATCATCACATGCTTGCTGCCATCCCCATGCATGACCATGCTCCAATGCTTGTCCCTCTCATCCATGCTTGGTCCATCATTCCTAAGAGTAAGAAATACATCTGATTTAGGCAGCATCATATTCTCATGTATGTGAGGAATAGTTCCAAGAAACGAAAGTACATGATAGTTAAGTTGTTTAGCACGAGATCGAGTGATAGGTCCTTGTATGTGTGTAGTTGTAGGTACAACGGTTGTATCAATAGATGGGATGTCCACATCATGCTTCCCTACTTGAATTGAAGTCGTCCGCGATGCAATCTCATCTTCCTCACCAAAGCAAGGCTTCAAATCTGCAATGTTAAACGTAGGACTAACCGTAGCAAATTCTTCAGGCAACTCAAGTTTATATGCATTATCGTTTATTTTCTCTAACACCTTAAAGGGACCAGCAGCCCGCGGCAAAAACTTAGACTTGCGTAAATTAGGAAAACGATCTTTACGCAAATGTAACCAAACATGATCTCCAACATCAAACACAACATGCTTTCTCCCTTTATCCCTAGCAAGTTTATACTTAGCATTCATGTGTTCTATGTTATCTTTAGTAGTCTTATGCAAGTTTAATATCATTTCAGCGTGTTGTGTAGCATCCAAATTATTTTGCACCGAAGAAGGTAAAGGCAATAAATCAATAGGTGCACGAGGAACAAAACCATACACGATCTCAAATGGGCACATCTTTGTGGTAGAATGCAGCGAACGATTATAAGAAAATTCTATATAAGGTAAACACTCTTCCCACAATTTTAAGTTCTTCTTTAAAATAGCCCGCAACATAGTAGACAAAGTTCTATTTACTACTTCAGTTTGTCCATCAGTTTGGGGATGACATGTAGTACTAAACAGCAATTTAGTCCCCAACTTAGCCCATAAACATCTCCAAAAGTGACTAAGAAATTTAGTATCACGATCAGAAATAATAGTATTTGGCACACCATGTAAATGAACAATTTCACGAAAGAACAAATCAGCAATATGCACAGCATCATCCGTTTTATGACAAGGAATAAAGTGTGCCATCTTAGAAAACCAATCCACAACAACAAAAATACTATCCCACCCCTTCTGTGTACGTGGCAATCCCAAAACAAAGTCCATAGAAATATCCTCCCAAGGAACACTAGGAACAGGAAGAGGCATATATAAACCATGTGGATTAAGGCGAGACTTAGCTTTTTGACAAGTAGTGCAGCGTGCCACAAATCTCTCAACATCTCGACGCATACGTGGCCAAAAGAAGTGTGCAGCAAGAACATCCTCCATTTTCTTGACACCAAAGTGTCCCATCAATCCTCCTCCATGCGCCTCCTGTAACAACAAAAGACGAACAGAACTATCTGGAATGCATAGTTTGTTAGCATGAAACACAAATCCATCATTGTAGACGAACTTGTTCCATGTTCTACCATCTCTACAATTCTGCAACACATCTTTAAATTCAGCATCATGCACATATTGTTCCTTAATAGTTTCCAATCCAAATATTTTGAAGTCAAGTTGAGATAATAAAGTATAACGGCGCAACAAAGCATCAGCAATAATATTATCTTTACCCTTTTTGTGTTTGATAACATAAGGAAAAGACTCAATAAATTCAACCCACTCTGCATGACGACGATTCAACTTAGCTTGACTACGAATATGCTTCAAAGATTCATGATCAGAATGTATAACAAATTCTTTAGGCCATAGATAATGTTGCCAAGTTTCTAATGTCCAAACCAACGCATATAATTATTTATCATAAGTAGAATAGTTCAGACTAGCCCCACTCAATTTCTCACTAATATATGCAACAGGTCTTCCCTCTTGTAATAACACACCTCCCAAACCAATTCCACTAGCATCAAATTCAAGATCAAAAGTCTTATTAAAATCAGGAAGTTGGAGTAAGGGAGCATGTGTTAGCTTATCTTTTAATATGATGAAGGCCTATTGTTGTGCATCGCCCCAAACAAAGGGCACATCCTGCTTGGTAAGTTCATTCAGCGGCGCGGCAATTGATCCAAAGTCTTTGACAAAGCGCCTATAAAAACCAGCGAGGCCAAGAAAACTCCTCACTTGTGTGACCGTCTTGGGCTGCGGCCAATTCTCAATAGCTTCAATCTTGGTTGGATCCACTTCAATACCCTGTGATGTAACAACATAGCGAAAAAACGCAACTCGATTGGTGCAAAAGGTGCACTTCTCAAGATTACCAAACAAACGTGCATCACGTAAAGCATTGAAAAGAGCACGTAAATGGTTCAAATAATCCTCTAAAGATTTGCTATAAATCAGAATATCATCAAAGTAGACTACCACAAAACGTCCAATGAAAGCACGTAAAACTTCCTTCATTAATCTCATGAAAGTGCTGAGTGCATTAGTTAAACCAAATGGCATCACTAACCACTCATACAAACCGAACTTAGTTTTAAATGTTGTTTTCCATTCATCTCCCAATTTCATACGAATCTGGTGGTAACCTGTCACATCCCAAGATTTTCCAAATCTTGTAATGTGAAAAATAAATAATTGTTGAAATTTAGGGTGAAAAGAAACTTTTGTTTCTAAATGGAAACATAAAATCCCATCTTGAACAAACTTTGGTAAATGTTTGAATCCAACTAAATTCAAATCAAGTGAAATGCATTCTTCATAAATGCATCTAGAAATTTAAACACTTGGAAAATAAACCAAAACCCTAAAACCCTAATGGAAGAAAACATTTCCAAGATATCTCTAAGACCATGGATTTGATCCATATAAAAAGTTGTCAAGCAAACATTTCAAATTGATCAAGAATGACTATTAGAAATACTATAAAACCATAGAAATTGGGTTCACTTAACTTGGAGCCATAGATAAAATCTTATGAATATAGTAAGATAAGGAAATTGAGTTTCCAAAACTAATAAAACACTTATCTAAAATCCATACCAAATGGTGAGCAAATAATCCTAAAAGGATTTAAAAAGATAAACAAACAACAAATAAAGTTATAATAGTTGGAACCACTATTTTTTGATCTTTAAATAAAAAGATATGGATTTGATAAGCATAAGTACAAATATAAATAAGGATTATTTTAAAGAGCCAAATTAAATCTTGGCCAAGCAAATGAAATAAAATATTTTTATTTGTTAAAAAGAATAAAGGTTTATTTAAATAAAATAATAGGATTTATTAATATCCAATTTTATTTAAGTAAAGACTTTTCCCCTTTCAAATAAACATTAAAAACTTATTAAAGTGTTTTAAATAAAATTCCAAAGTGTTTTATAATTTCAATTAAAACCTACTGAAAAGGTTTTGGAAAAATTTAGAAAGTCAAATAGAGTTTTAAACATATTTGAATCCTATTTTGAATTAAAGACTAAAGTCTATTTATTTATTTTAAATAAATAATAAACCCTAAAAATAATTATTCTATTTTGGACTTTGAAATATGTTGATAAACAGAATTAAAATTCACCCAAAAGTTTGGTGGTGATTTGAATTCAAATGGAGATTGAATAATATTATTAAATCTTATTTAATTAAAACTAGAACCTATTTTAAATAATTAAAAGACCCTAAAAAGAATAAATGTTTTGTTCTAAAATTGACTTTGGAATGTGTTATTAATCAGTAACTAGAATTTACACAAAGTTGGGTTGAAGTTTGAAATCAAATTGTTGTTTGAATAGTTTAAACAAAATCAAAACAGATAAATAGAAAAAGAAAAAGGAAAAAGATTCTGTAAAAAAAATGAAAAGGAACAGCCCAGCCCAGCTAAGCCCATCTGGCCCAGCAGCCCACCTCTCCCTCTCTCCTCGAAGAGTTTTTCTTACCACAGAAAGAACCCACTGTCAGCCGAGGCCCAGCTCCCACTCCACTCTCTCTCGCCGCCACGGACCCCACTCCGTCGGCCAAGATCTTCAACCCCGCGATGACCTCTTCCCCCAAACCTCGCTGTCGTTGCTGCACTGATTTCTCGGCTTAAATCCCCCTTAATGCCGCGTTATTTCCTCGCCGTGACCATGCAGTATTAATCGCCAGGCTCCCCTCTTCCTTTTCCCCCAAACATCACGCCTCGAGAGCCACCAGGCTGCTCGGAATCATCTCCGAACCCCCACTGCCTCCGGCGAACTCCACCTCCAATTCCGGCCAAACCCCGCCGCCCCTCGCCTCCTCGAGCACATGAGCGTGACCCCCAGTCCCTGGCGCTTCTCTCTGCACCCTCATCTCGCTCGTGCGTGCCCCCCAGCGTCGGCAACGACGACGACCAGCAGCACCGCCGTCTCTCTTTTCTCCGACGAGCCCTCCAGGTAGTAACTGACCACCCCCATACCTCTCGTTGATGCACACATGATCGCAGACCCCGTACGGATCTAACGCAACTGTTATTTTTCCTTCCCGTGGTCTGTAGCCTTGCCAACTGCGACGACCAAAGTGTGCCCGACACCGTGGAGACTCCGGCGAGCAATCACCGTCGCTCCTGTGCGCCCCTTGACAGAAGGAAACCGCCTCAAGCTTCCCCACGACGCTGTGAACCCTGTGAGCAT